>VZTU01025515.1:18766-36221 GCA_013400835.1 Zapornia atra | reverse complement strand
GTGCCTGTTTGAGGTTTCCCTATGTATGCAGGCTCCATTGAATGCATCTCTTCTGACAGAGAGATGAAAGCAATTCCTTAGTAACTCTAGAGTTAAGTAAGGTTTATAAGAA
Organism: Zapornia atra; assembly: GCA_013400835.1. Lineage (NCBI taxonomy): Eukaryota > Metazoa > Chordata > Aves > Gruiformes > Rallidae > Zapornia > Zapornia atra. Next base: position 36,109 of record VZTU01025515.1, on the reverse strand, counting down.
TTGAGAAAGGAGTACAACAAAACATGCTTTCAAATCAGTAACCCACATATTACACAGTTTCACACCTTAGTTTCAGAGTAGAAATAACTGTTAATGTGTTCTCCAAAAAACCAGGAGCATACAAGCATACAGCTTTGTTTTCTTCTGCAAGATTCTTCCCATAATAGTAAAGCCAAACAAATTTTGTCTGCTCTTTTTTTTCATTACCAGTTCTTTAAGCAGTTTATTTTGTGTGGCACTGGAAGTACAAAATTGGTGTATAGGCTAAGGTTTATTTCTGGAAATGCAGCCAGAAGAAATTTAGAGGCAACAAAATGCAAACCATTGTCTCGATTGTTCCTAATGAAAGCATTTCACCATGGACCTGCTGACATCTCAGCTCATATTCAGATAGGTAAATGTTTTTCCTATCCTCAGCCTGAACTTTGGATTGTCCAGATGAGAAGAGCCAGATGAGGTGGATGTCATGGGTGGATGTTACCCAGACAAAAACAAAAATGGAAGGAAAGTGTACAACTTTGTCATTTTCAGGAGGAACTGGAGACTCAAAGAGTTATCTTGCAGTCTGAGAATTTATTTTCCCTGTTAAATGTGAAAATGGTGAATTAATAACATTCTTTTCACTAATTGTCTTAATGTAAAAGAGCTGAACTATGTTAACTTCTAGAGTGCTTTTGTGCAGTGATTAGATAACTTGAGTTTTAGAACTTTAAAGGAGATGTGATTGTATGGCACAGTTACGTGGAGAAAAACAGTCTCCCAGGCTGAGTATCAGTGCATCAGGGTTGTGCATGTAATTAGCAGGAAATACTTTTCCTGATAAAAATTCTTTCAACTGTTACATGTTTGGCTGAAAGAACCAGAGTGATATTTCAAATAGAAACTGTTGCACTTAGGAAGCACCTTTCCTTAGCAGTTCTGATCAAATGTCTTTTTGTGTATGCGTGGTGAATACGTGAATTCATTTTATGGCCTGGGTCATGGTGTCCTGACATCTCATCAGACAGGTGTCTAGAAACAGGGGAATGAGAGGAAACAGAAATTCTGTTGAAGTGTCTGAACCTGTTAAAGAATGGGATTTCCTTCATTAACTGTACAGAGCCACACTAAATTTACCTTTTAAGTTCTGCCATGAAGATATGAAGAGCTCCCTTGGAATGGTCACCTGACTGTGCTGGCTTAAATGCAATGAGAGAGCACCAAATGGAGGATTTAGTCCACTGGATTTATACCTCTAGCTTCCACCTGAATTTTAGGCACTCAATTTTCCAAAGTATCCTCATGTCATTAATTCTTGGTTTAGGGGACAAGGACCCTGGAAGGCTTCTACACAGAGCTTATGCCTTACCAGAATTTGACACCTAGACAAGATCTTCCTTGGAGGAGTGCCTGCTTTTCTTTAATTGTTTAGGAAGCAGGCACAGATACCAGAGACCTGTGTCATTAGCTAGCTATAATTTGAGGGGGCTCCCTTCAGGCAGGGGTTTGGGGGATTGTTTCTCCTTTACATGATACAAACCTCAGCTGAATCTTTGCACAGTGGCTTGGGACACCACTGTAATATAAATATTCAATCTTAATATCTGTTATGGCCCTGAAATTCAGGACGAGAGCTTTACCTGGCTGTGGGCACGTCTGTGGTTTTTTGCTCTAGGTACCAGCAAGCAATGGTGTGAAGGGCAAAGGTTGTATTTGATGGTGCTCAGAAAGAAGACATCTGAAGATGGGCGCTTGTTGCATGACTTTGTTCAGAAGTTCTCATATCAACCTACAAAAACTTTGTGGCTTTAGTGTGGAGGTGCCTGAGGTTTTAATGTCTATAGGACTGGGTGCAAGTTATAACTAGGCTGTTCTTCCACTTCTTCCACCCTTTGCATGATATCAGTACTAGTAACTACCTATCCACCCTGCCAAGTCTAAGCAATCGATAGCCTTCTATCAATGTAACCATTTACTGGGAGAGTGATAGGAGTTTATTAGCATTTTTGGCAGTAAACATTTGAGCATCAAGAATCATACCACTTAAAACTAATACTAGATGTCTCTCTGAAACACTATTGGGGTTTTAACATCTAGTTCCAGAAGATGGTGCTTTTTTTTTTTATTCAGTTTGTGTAAAGTTTCGTTACATGTTCTGCTTTTATGTTTCATGTTGTTATTGCAACAAGTTTCTTGGCTGAAAAATCATTTATTCCGGGTAGTAAATGTTTCATTATAGTGAACAATAGTGAGATTTCTTTCAACCTGGGATATAATGGAGATAACACTGCCAAGAGAAGTTAAATTACTGCTTCCACATTATAAACCCAAATCACTGAGGTTTCCTGGGTACATTTTTTTCATACCAAATTTGAGTTGTAACAAAAAATTAGAACTTTCCAGAAAGAGTGAATTTAATAAAAGGCACCTTTATACCTCAACATTGTACACACGTTTGCTTCTGGAAACTCTAACATACATTTGCACTTGCTAATAATAAATAAAAAAAAACAAACCCAAAAACCGAAAAACTAATATTTGAAGTCTGGGATAGCAAGAAAACTTTTAAATGCCTTTAAAATAATGTGAAGATTAAGGGGTCTACTTAGAAACTTTGGTCATGGAGAGACTGTTCTCTTTAACATTTCTCAAGAGCACACTCTTAATCTGGGGGGGGGGTTTATTAATATCAGATTCAAAGCCTTCTCATGATTTATTTTCATGAAAACAGATGTTATCGTTTGTGGTGGAACGGAGACATATTCTGGGCATTATGTAACCTGCTTTGGCATTAACTTATGCTACATGTTTTTTTCCTTCATTCTGCCACAACACTGTAATTGTACCCAAATGGATCTCAGCACGTTTCCATAGATACTTAGCGTGTTCAGACTTCGCGTAATATCTGCCTTGGTCTCAGAGATAGCTCTTGTTTTTAAACACAGAGATCTGGTACACCTGTAGTTTTCAAATCATAATTGTTACTATTTATAACACGACAGGAGTTTCATGTATGTAGTTCAGTATTGTCCACCAGCTCTGCTTTTGTAGCCTGTGATGAGCTATGCAAAATCTCTGCTTGCCACTGAAGTGTTGGTAGAGTGCTGTGGGCTCAGTTAGTGTGAACGCTTTCCTCATCTGTAGGAGTGTCGGGAGGCAAGGTGGAGGGTGGAAAGAAAGGGCTCCAGCCCAGACTAGGGAAAGAACAGAGAATTTGAGAAAACTGTAAGAGTGTGAAGGACGCATTGAGAAACAGCTAAATGCTGGAGCCTCCATCAAGATAGTTTGGCCTGATGAGGGACTTTGGTGCTTGTGTTATAGTTTTAGGATCCTCTTTCTTTGTGGTATTGGAGTTGCTGCTGTGCTAGGGTCCTACGAATTAACATCAAGGGGTTTTTTAGTTACCTTGATCCTGACCAGGACACTTGTCACCACTCTTGTAGCCAACCGATTTGAACATGTTTTAAGTCACTGAAGGCAGAGATCATAGACCCACAGATTGGTTTGGGTTGGAAGGTATCTCAAAGCTTACCTAGTTCCACCCCCCTGCCATGGGCAAGGACACCCTTCACTAGACCCCATCCAACCTGGCCATGAACACTGCCAGGGAGGGGGCAACCACAGCTTCTCTGGTCGAAGAACCTATGCCAGGGCTTCACTGCCATCATAGTGAAGAATTTCCTCCTTATATCTAAACTAAATCTCCCATCCTTCAGTTTAAAGCCATTACCCCTTGTCCTGTCACTACACTCTGATAAAGAGTCCCTCTCCAGCTTTCCTGTAGGCCCCTTTAGGTAGTCAGGCTTCAATAAAGTGTCCTCAGAGCCTTTTCTTCTCCTGGCTGAACAAGCCCAGCTCTCTCAGCCTGTCTTCAACCCCCAATCATCTTTGTGGCTTCTGGACTCACTGCAACAGCTCCATATCTGTCTTGTACTGGGGACCCAGAGCTGGATGCAGTACTCCAGGTGGGGTGTGATAGATTCTTTAGTGCTACCCCACTCTGTTTCTGTCTTCTGAAATGGAAAGGAAGGACCTGGCTGACATCAAGAACAGCTCCAAATTATGCCTCATACATAGCTTTGACCTATCTTTTGTGCAGGGCTTTTCCTCTTCCACAGACTTAATTTTTTGTTGTTTCTTTTAAAGTCTACTGATTCAATGTCCAACCTCAGCTGGCAGGGAAGGCAAAGGATTCTGATTTCTTTTGAAGTGAAGACAATTGTTACTTCAAAAGCAGGTCAGCGGATGGGCTTGGACTGGGAAACAACACTTCATTTGGATGTTTTGAGAGGCTTTAAGACCTCTGGGTTGCAGCCACAACCTGTGTAGGGTATGCTGTGTAATCCAGATTGAGCACCCCAGAAGTACAAGAGAACATCCTCTGTCTTTTGCTAAACACCTTTTACAAGCCCTTCTGAGATGAATATAGGAGCCTGTGTTGGCACTAAGCTAGGGCAGTGCTAGACAGAAGCAAGCACAGGTGCCCCAACCACTCACTGGCATCGATGGAGCAAATCTGCATCAGCCATCCCTACTCAATAACCATCAGTTTTGTCAATGGAGAAGTATAGGAAGCCAGAAATGACTGTTGTCCCATTTTCTCAATTTAACATGTAAAACTGCTACTATGCAGGCCTTGCACAAATGGAACAGATGACACCTTCATGGCCTTCACATTTCCTACAAAGTATTGCTTGTGAAATTCTCCCCAGACTTAAAAAAACCACAAAAAAAAAAAAAACCCAAAAAAACCAGAGAAGAGGGAAGATTCCTCTTAAATTTTAGGTATGTATAGTTTGGTTGTCTCCCTTTAAGGATAGCCATTTTTAATAACTCCTTATTATACCAAAAAAGCCAAAGTATGGGCATGATCTTTATCAGCTCATGTTACAAAGGAGAGCAAAAGAAAGAAAGCATGACTAACAGCAAAAGAAAATGTAAAATGAGCTTCTGTGTTTCTAAATCTAAAAATAAAATATAAGAAAAAATAATCAATTTTTGTTTGTTTGTTTATTTTTTAGCTTTTTGTTGTTGAGCAAAGCCAATCTCCAATGTGGCACAAATCTGCAAGCTGTTCTGCTTCAAGGAGTATAGGCCAGAAATACTCAGTAGGCGGACTAGTGGCGTTAGTAGCAATTAAAGTGATTTTCTCTATGTTCATACGCTTCAAATTATGTCAGACTTTCCCTTGCATGTTCAAAAGCAGATATGCTGGGATCATCACCCTTCACTGCTGCAAAAGAACATCAACCTCTAGAGGAGTTTGACTCCTGCCAGTGCCATGTTGGCTGCTAGCTAACAGCAGTGTTGATGTCCGTGCAGTTGTGCTGGTGGACTTTTTATCCATCTTTAGATTTCAGCCAATGTCTACCGGCAAAGATATGCTCACAAAAGTCAAAGCCCTGGCAAGTTCTGCTTCAGGTCGTTGCAGACGATTTACGTGACTGTGGTTTAAACCACAGCGGACAAGTAGATTCATTGCATGCAAAATGTGTCGATCGAGATTAGGCTGTGTGCAGGAGGCTGGTAGTTTTTAATATGTGACCCCAACACAACATGTTACAGTGGCTGGACATAGATGTCTGAAAGTAATAGTTCATCATGGTGATTTAACTGGAGAGTACCAGCACTATCTGTTCTTTTTGCAGAATGGCAGTAGCTCATGTCAGCATGTTGATTTGGAAGACCTTTGTCTAACTCTCCAGGCTTGAAAGATAAGAATTAGTATCTCTGACCTCTTCCTGTGGTTTACTATGGTCTGCAATTTCAGCTACTCATAGCAATCAACCTTAAGTTTGTCATAGGTACTTCTGATAGGGCTTCCTGAGACTGTGGGAGGAGGCTGCACCCGCTAACTGGAATTCTGCCTCCCAGTCCTGTCTTCCCACCAGAGTTCTTTGAGCCCTTCAACAAAGTATCCCAGCAGGTTGGTGGTATGATGTTTAGTTAACCTAGCCAAAAGCGTTTGTTGAAGAGTCCCTTGCAAGCAGTGCCTGAAGCCCTGTGCTGAGACCACAGAGGATTGTCATCGACCACACACTAGCGATAGAGTTAGGACAAAGAAAGAGGAAGTGGCAAGGTCCTGGAGAAGTACACCAAGGCATCCATGTCTGAAACATTCATCGTCTGGGTAATTATAAAAGGAAAGACAGTGACTTTAGGACATTAAGGTCTTTCAGAAACACCTACCAAGTGAATGGATGGACAAGACCCTGCCAGGAAAAATCGTGCTGACTCTTGGATGAGTACAGAGGGCCCACTCGGCTGCATTTGGTTGATGTTCTGTAAGATTGTGGAGGGAGTGGTCTCCATTACCTAAAATGCCTGCAGGTGCAAGGAGGTGGTCCCTGCAATCTGGTATTCATTCCAGTCCTGCCTGTCAAACTGTTGGTGTCCTCCAAACCTGGCCACTACTGTGAAGAGCTCGGCTGAAGCGTCTCCTTTAATGTTATGTTTGTTCTGAAGTTGAACAGTGTACTGAACCCTTTGCAAACAACACCAAGAACATATGCCCACCTGTGGAGGTGCTGTGTTTATTTCAGGCTTTCTGTCACAGAGAGCCAATGCAATCTACATCACTGGAGATGTGGAAGGGGCCCCTTCTGATGTGGGATTGGAAGAATGATATCTCTGAGGACACACTGAGGCAAAATTAAAATCCCTGAACCTCAAATAAAATTTAAAGCAGGCATTTTTGTATGCCAGACCTTACAAACGCAAAGAAGAGCTTTAAAATTTAAGAGCCTTTTTCTTATAGGAAGCATGGCATTCCTAACTCTCTGTATCATAAAACTTCAGCAATTTACTGGCACAATATAACAGCAAGAATAAACATTTAATAGGTGATATAAAACTTGGATGACAAAGTCTCTGCTGAAGTCAATGGCAAAATTGTAACTGTATCAGTGGGGTCACTTGACATGTTTGTACTGGCCAAAGGTACAATGGTTGTCTGGAGGTGGGTAACCTGCGTGCTCAGAAGAGCAGGCTGAGTGTGTTAAAGGAATTGCCTCTAAAGGCCCGATGTATTTATAGTGCATCTAGTATCTGAACCACCCCCTCTGAAGATGGTATCGTGCTGTACTCTGCAGAGAATACTTGCAGTGACCCCTCACAGTCTGCAATGAGACAAGTCGGAGTTCAGAGTTGTGCTAGAGGACATGCAGCATCCCCGGCTGAGGAAGATTAGGAAGTTTTAATGCAGACAGTAATTTTCCATCCATTCCTGGCCCACGTTGGCTGGGAGACGATCAACTGGAATACTGGGACAAGTTGTTCTCTTGTGTCTGATGAAGGGGGCTCTGCCCTGGGGCCCCAGTATACGTGCAGGTATTGCATTAATAGATTAACTAAATCACAGACTGGTTTGGGTTGGAAGGGACCTCAAAGCCCATCTAGTGCTACCCCATTGCCATGGGCAGGAACACCCTCCACTAGACCAGGCTGCCCAAAGCCCCATGCAACGTGGCTTTGAACACTGCCAGGGAGGGGGCAGCCACAGTTTCTCTGGGCAACCTGTGCCAGTGTCCCTTCACTCATCACCACAGATTCTTCCTTCTGTCTCATCTAGACCTACCCCGTTTCAGTTTAAAGCTATTATCCCATGTCCTGTCACTACAGGCCCTGGTAAAAAGTCTCACTCTGCCTTTCTTATAGGCCCCCTTCATACATTGAAAGGGCTTTATGAGGTCTACCCAGAGCCTTCTTTTCTCTGGGCTGAGCAACTTCATTTATCCCAGCCTTGTGTTGCCTGATATCCACCCTTCCGGATACAGTGCATGTAGTTGTGGCAGTTGCTAAGCATGTCAGAAGCGAGGAAATGCTAAAATAGCAGTGATTTTAAAACAATAGAAGTTAAATAAAAAATTGAACTGCTTATAGCATAGTATGGGACTACTTGCTATTTTAAGCCTGATAGTTCTGTACTGCTACTTGTATATGCGTCCGAACATCACCCAGTCTCAGTGAAATTAAAATGCTGAAGAGTGATGGTGATATGAGAATGGATTTGAGTTACAGATTGCATGGATAACAAACCTTTCTGATCTGCAGTGCTGTGATTATTACTACATGATGGCACACTGGGTTTGAAAGCAGTTCATATGCATTAGCAGGAAGAGTTAAGTGTTGATTTCGGCCTGAGTGTTAAGGAAATGGGTAATTTCAGCACCTAGCATGTTCATTGCCTGCTACTGTTAGACTGTCATGTTTTATACCTGACTCTTACTAATCCTTTTCAGGTTTTATCAAAATTAAAATCCATCATTTTCATTCCTCCCTTTATAAACTGGATGTTAGGAAAGAACAGTAAAGAAATTCTGGGAGGTAAAACCTGATCCGATACATCCTTCTTGTGCTGTCAGACAAGATGTTGTTCATGATTTATTCTAAATACATTAATAAAAGTCAATTAAGTTAATAATTCTTGTAAAACTAGTGAAGGCACTGACAAGGATGATTTAGGCATGGCATAACTATGAGTAACTCCAAAGTAACGATACTGGCAGGACTTGTGTGCTTACACTGGTTACCAATCTCTTCACATAACTACTGAAAGTGATGTATTTTGAAATAATATACTTTAAAGAACATAAGATAGCCGCCACCCCCAATCAGAATCCCATTCTGCCAGAAGTGCCATCGTGGGAGACTGTTGCTGGTGACAGTGCCAGCACTGAGAGCTATCTTAGGGCTCACACCGCAACAGACCTTTGGACAGTTTAGGAAAGTGCCAGAATAGCAGCTTCCCAATATCAGGATGTATTTTACCAGGTTAATACTGTAGCTGTTCTTTTTTCTTACAACTATGTGACAAAATAAAGCAATTTACACAAATTCCACGTAAACACGAGTCTGTCATGTCATGAAACTAAAACCTTGACTTTTAGTTAGAAATAAATAAGCCATCACCTGTTCCTTTTTGCTTTTTTTCTCAAGGAAAAGCTAAAAAATAAAAAATAGCAACCAACATGACCTTTAAAAGTAGAGAGGTTTAGTGCCTGTATCTCAATGAGGAACATACACAGCAGTGTTTCAGCTGGGCAAGTCTTTGATCTGACAAAAAAAAATTGCACTCCACAATAAAAGGTTCAGTGTAACTAAGCAGAAATCAGCTATGTATCAGGCAGCACTATAGCTAGAATGGAGATGCTGCAGATATTTAAAAGAAATTACAGTGTCCTTTCCCAGTAGAGCAGTTGGGACTGAGCTTTGCCACATGACATGTCCTTGGAATTCCAGGTTTACTGGTAAATATCATAAATTCCTTTCGGTTAGGGATTTTTGGCTCCCTTGCCCAAGTATCACATGCAGCACTATACAAAGTTTGTCCCTGTTGGAAAGAGGAAAGAGTTCATCCTTGTTCTCAGTTCCCCTCATTCCCTGAAAGTGATTTCTTTTCATGTGGTGCGGACAGGGGCCCTTCCCCTTCAAGGGGTCAGAGGGCTTGGAGCATGCAGGTAGAGAAAGGACAGTGTGTGAAGCTTCTGCTTATCTTGCTTAACCAAGTCTACCATCCACATGTGGTCCTCTGGGCCTTAACAGAGTGCCTTGGGCACTCAGATCAGGTTGTGAGTCGGTGGGAAGTGGCCTCCTGGCAGTCTGCATTGCCTTTTCCCAGCGTAACCTGAGAGGACGCGAGGACCTTCCAAAAGCACTGTGCTCCTGTTACAAATCAAACCAGATCTTACCAGAAGCATCCCAGTCTGTGAATTGGTTTTTTATGTATGTTCTGTAAATGTCTTTTTTTTTTTTTTCCCCACAGAAATGAGAAGAAATATACAAGCAGATACTGGAAAGAAGTGAAAGTTGGAGACTTTGTGCAGCTTCGTTGCAATGAAATTATACCTGCTGACATATTGCTGCTCTCCTCAAGTGATCCCGATGGGCTGTGTCATATAGAAACAGCTAACCTGGATGGTGAAACTAACTTAAAGCAAAGACAAGTGGTGAGGAGGTTTCTAGAGCTGGTAAGTCATCATTCCTCTCATTTAAGATCAGAGTTTGTTTCAGGTAAGGAAATGCTTCACCGGTACGCTCCACACCAGCTAAATTCTGTTGTTACAGCAGTGCTAATGAATTACGGTTGTGTTTGTCATTAAAGTATGATCATTTGCCAGGAGCTGACCTCATTATAGTATCAGAACTTTTACCATAATTTTCCCCTGATTTTTAATAGGAATGATTTGGGGCAATTGTGTGTGGTTGGAAAATGTTGGGGGTTTTTAATGGCTTCTATTGTAGCTTGATTTTGGAAAACACATTTTAACTGCCCAGTGAGGAGATATTTAAATATAAACAACTACTTTTTCTTCCTGCAAACCAGATCAGTTTCAATTAGGAATTTTGCCTGAAACTCAGTGTTGCAGAATATCCCTCTAGCACTTGGAGCATTAAAGCTTGTAAGATTTAAAGGGGTAGCATGCATGTGTTCTGGCGGTGTCTGTGCTGAAAAACTGCTCTCTCACTGTGCTTATCTCTCCCCAACAGCACTGTTTTGAAGCAAAACAAAATCCAGATCAGTTACTGTCAGCAGAATTAAAGGAAATTACCTGAAGTTTTACTTGCTTAATTAATCTTATTGAAATAGTATTTATTTGTATGCCCTCCTCTCCTATCCCTCTTGCCAGCTAACCAGTTTCCTGTATTTTGTCAGGAAAAGAATAAAATATTTTCTAGAACTCAGTTACATCTTTTTTCCAAGTAGCTCTTCTCTTTTGAGAGATTTTGCAAACAATGGGAGCTGCTGCCCTTAACACTGTCATCAAAGGTTACAGAAGCCTTTAGTTGTACTGAGGTAGATCAGCATTAATATACCTGCAATCCAACCAACACTCAGGATAAAACTCAATGTGCCTTCCAAATAATTCTGTATGCTAGATAGAGCCTTTCTCTGAATAGCTTGCAAAAAAGTGAGATGAAGACTTGTTTAATCATCAGTGATTTCAACATAGACATAACACAGGAGCTACTGCCACAGGAAGAACTTTCCTCAGCTATAGACCAAATGTTTCAAAAGCTCTGATTATTTCAAAGAAGCTAATGAAATTGCTTCTCAAATGTCCCATCCTTTTCCCACTGAGAAGACATTTCTCCCAGTGAGTAGAGTTCCAAGGAGGTACTCGGATGATGCATCCCAGTTCTCAACCAGCATAGACTTCTGCTGGACAAAAACTATTGGTTGCATATAGGCTACTGAATACAAGGCTGCTTTCATGTTTGTGGTCGCAGTTATACGTGGTGTGGCATGGCCTGCTCTGCATACCCTGCTTTACTGAGGAAATACTTATCATATAGATACTTTCAGTCAGCTTTGTAGACACTTTGCGTTTCCAGCCCATCCCCCTACTGTATCTTAGTCTTCTGCATTATAAGATGATTATGAGACTCTTCTGTCTCAGAAGTGTGCACCACAATATGCAGATAAATAATTTTTCAAACAAGTTTTACATCACAAGATGCCCTGCAACAATAGCAGTGGGGTCCAGAGTAAATTGCCAGGGGTTACACTGCGGTCAGTGACAGAAAGCTCATTCATTCCAATGCAAACAGGACTCGGCCCCAAGAAGTCAAGTACTGAAAGAGAGCTTGTAAGAAAACCACATGTGACCACCTCGCCTGTCTTAAAATAGCTGAGAAAGCAGGAAATATCCAAGCCCAGGTTCCTGCATCAGCTAAGTTTCAGGCAAAGTGCACACCTGCAAGTATCAAGTCCTCAGCAGCTGTAGCATCACAGAGCCTCTCTGTACCAGCCAGCAGAATACTTGCCGTCCTCATTAAATTCATGGCCAAAACCTGTCTGAGCACCCTGTTAATTCATGCAGCAGCATTAGTTTCTTCACCCCATACTGTTTGGGATAGGCTTTTACTTGTTCTGGAAGGTGAGAGACACATTTAGCAAGGGAGATAGAGGGAGCTGCCTGGGAAATGTTAGATGAATAGTAGCCCCACAGCCAAGTAACATGGAATAGCAAGGTGATGCCAGTCTGTTGAAGTTGAGTTCTGCTCCTATCTGTGTATGTCCTAAGTTGCCACAACTGGAAAGAGCTTATTGTTAGATCTCGTAAAATATTTTGGAAGACTAAAAGTTTCTTGCACCAAATGCTGACCACCCTTTTATCAAACCTCAGAGAAGTTCATTCCCAAATCTCTTGCAGGACCTGCATCCCTAACAGCCCATGCATTGAACAAGAATTGCTTTTACATGTTTATATTCCTGTTGTACTCAGCAGAATAACTCTTATGTTCATAGCTGTTTGGTTCTGTGTCATTCTGCAACCCTGTTATTCGAGCAGGAAAACAAACAAATAGATTATGTAGTCTTGACCCTCTCTTTCCCACACTGCTAAACACTTCCCCCACCCCTCTACAGAATGACGTGCCTAGTCATGTGTCTTATCATAGGACAAGAAGCACAGATTTTTTGGAAGCTTCTTCTTAAAATATCAGCTATCCATAGCTGTCTTTGAATAATGTCTCTGTAGCATTATCTCAAGCATTTGAAAGAACCTGTGTTACAAAGCTTGGCCTTTCTCTGTTTATGTATGAACTGATTGCTTCCAAGCACATGCCTATGAAACAAGTGAACGAAGGATAGCTATTTCTATACCCATCACTCTGCTGGGCATGGGAAAGGAACAGGGGTGGGGGTGGGAATAGTTCTTCTAAGCCACTTTCAGGCTTTTCTTACTCTGTCCCTGCCCTGTGCCCACCCATGCAATTTACAGGGCTGCAGGTCTATGTAGCAAGCTGCTTGTCACACAGACTGGTGGCCAGTTTGGAGTTGCTGAAGTGGGGCGTGCTCTGGGCAGTCCTTTTGCAACCAGAGCACTCTCCAAATGCCCCCTCCAGAGGCCAGCAAGCCCAACACTGTTGCATCGGGTAGTGCTGCCCTCTGTAAGGGCAGCTGTTCTGCCAGCATGCTCTGAAGGATCTTTGTGTGTCTCTCTTCAGCATAAACAGCATACAAGGTCCATAGTTTTCAGGGAGTAAAAGGTCTTACAGTTTTCCAAAACTTTGCTCAGAAAAGTATCATACCGATCTCTTTTTTAGCCCGAATCTTGAAGCAACAATAAGCAACTATAGGAGGAGTTTTGTATCCTTGTCTCCAGTGCTTTGCAGGCTTTGTTATACTCTAAACATAGGCTCAGAAGATCCAAGATCAGCCTTTGTGGGCTTGGATGGGACCTTTCCACTTGTGAATTCCAAGAAACTGTTTTCCTTTATAGCACAAGTGACCAGAAATATTGCTTATTTTAGTGCTGCTTTGATTTGTCTGAGTAATTTATAGTAGAGTGAGAACATACTGCTTGTTAGCTTTGCGTGTTTGTTAGCCAGTGTGATCTGTCTGACACAAACCTGTACTTTCTGTACTCGATTCTACACCCTACCGATACACAAGCTGTGAGAAGAGTCACTGCCGCATTCCTCTGTGGCTTGTATGTCTGAAGATGCCAGTTTGAATCTATACCTTGTTGTATGCTCAAAATAGTCTGCCAAGAAAAAAAGAAAATCATGCAGTGAGTAGGTTAAAAAAGAAAAGAGGAAACAGGAGGGTTTTTTTCCCAAAGGCTTTGGCATTTTTTTTCCCTCCTAGACTTTAAATACTGTGGTCTCATTATCCAGCTACTACAGCAACAGGATGTGTTAGAAATGTTTAAAATAGTCAGAAATGTGCTTCTGCATGCTCTGTTTCTAAAGCCAAAAAGGCAGAGTGGACTGTCTTCGCCCTGAAACGCGGCTCAGATCTGTGTGTGCAGCTTGACACGCTGGCAAGTGCAGCGAGGAGAGAGCGCCGGCGCTCAACCCCACTGTGAGTGATCTGACAGTGTAAGCAGTGACCAGCAAGCATCTCTTGGAAAAATCGAGTGTTTCTTGGTACTCCACCAGTTTCCTTCTAATTTCTAACCCACCCTCACAGCTCCCTAAGACACAGCAGCCGTTTCTGGTACGCTGGGTGCAGTAGGAGACACAGTAGGCAGGAGGAATCAATGTGTTTTCTGTGCTACTCTGCAGGCTGCTGTGCCACCACACCCTCCGCAGTTGCTTATGGAATGTTTTCCGTCCATCTGAGACATCGTGTCAGCCACTCTTCAGAGAGCAGATCAGCAGATACAGCTTGGGCTGCAAGAGCTCAAAACTCCCTTTCAGGTTTCATGAACTTGATTTAGGATATTTTGATAGTATGAATCTAGACTCATGAAAAACATTTACATTTTCTTGCTGCCTTGTAGTATGAAACAAACAAAATACTCCACTGTTTTTACTCAGTATGCCTTTTAACAAAATCCACAAAGACTCTCTGTGGATTCTGGAGCAGCTTACAGTTTATTAACCACTGGCCATGTCCTGGATGTTTATGTGGAAAGCTTCAGTTCAGCTGAAAGCTAAGCTAAATCTAGCAGCTGTCATTCCCTGTGAGAAGGTGTGTGTATCCCTCTGAGGGCTGGTGAGGGTAGGGGATGCTGTTTTTCTCTCTCTCTGCTAAGAGTAGAGCCTTTGTTCAAAACAAGCTTGTATTAGCATGGTTAAACGGTTTTAGATAAGCCTTGCAAATGACTTCGTGGCCGCTTATTTACCTTTTCTAAAAAGCACGTCTGAATTTGGTGTCTGCCTGTTTAGAGGGTTCATTTGCATGCAGACTAGCACCAAAATAACCCATCAGTCGGATTTTCTCACAAATCAGTATGTGAACCCTTCTGAAATATGTATAAACTCGGAGCCTATGCCTACTGCAGGCACATTTGCTCATCTGTCCCAGCCTGGGAGCTGGGCTGAATTGACAGATCCAGCTTTAATTCCAGCCCTACCTGTTCTTACACAGTGCTGGGTACAGCTGGAGGAACAGTCCCAGAGCTCCCTGTTCCAAGCACTAAGCCATTTATATCACCCTGTAAGCCCTAGTCAGAAACTAGTCCAGAACAGAAGACAGAACCACTTTCTAGAAGGACTGCACTGTAAGCCTGACTGCTGGTGGCTGCAGGCTGCTCTGTGTATGAGGTATTTGGGGAAGGACAACTCATGCAGATGTTACTCTTGCATTTAGGTNAAAAAAAAAAGGAAAAAAAGCAATTTTGGTTTAGCCTATACTGAGCTACTATTTCTTGTGCACCAATTTGTGTTGGTCAAATGAGCCCAGTTGGAGAGAACAGCTGAAGTTAAACCAGCACAACTCATAGGCAGACTAGTTTTCAACCTGCCTCCTGACGTGAGCTTCTTATCTCAGAGAGCCTGATTGAGTCTTCCAAAGCAACACAAGATTGGGCATAGCTATACTTTCCTTATCACTCCTTCTCCTGCTAATCCCCTCAGCTTATCCACCTGAATTTAGTGGGAACAGTACACTATCCAGTAGTAACTAACCAGTATACTTGGTGGTGTTTAGAATGTAAGGACTTGGACAGGGCAGAACCTCTTAGCATCTTTTGGGGGTTATTCCTTGTGCCTTTCTTTTTTGCAGTATTTTGAGTAGGAAAAGTGGCTCGAAAATTCCAGATACACACATGTTAAAACAGCAGCTTAGTGCTCCATCCCACACGTTGCCAAAATTAGATTTCCCTGAAGGAAAAGAGAGTTAACTAAACAACCAAACAAGCAAAAGAAAACAACATTTTTCCCTATGCACTACCAGAATATTAAAGACTATTTGTTTAGTTTTGCATTTTAGCTCAAGATTTTAGTGAAACAGGTCTCTTAAGAGTGTTTGTCCATGCAAAATGTGATCATGTCATGCCCCATGAAGACCTTTGTTTGAGGTCATGCCTTGAGCGCTCAGTAAGTTTCATCGATGAGGGTTGAACCCTTATGAGGAGCTCTGCATTTCTACTGTTGTGTCGTTGTTTGGATGGTACCACGTTCAGAAATTAGGTCTGTGAAAACCGTGGACGTGTCTAGTTACCGAGGAAACAGCTACTGTCTCTCTAGCAGAGAAACAGGCATCTAACAGCTGGTGTGGAGCAGGACCCAAGTCAGTGCTGTGGCAAACTCCGCAAGCTGCAAGTCCTAAAGGAAGGCTGAGAACAAGCTTTCACTCTGCCTCATGGCATTTTAGTCAGCAGTCTCACACTGGGAGACATGGGGAAATAAAAGCTCTAGAGTGATGGGTCACTTCCTCGTTCAGCTTTGAGCAAGGTTAATGTCTCTTTCTAGTTTCCATTGTGCAGGTGTCCAGCCCACAAGTTTGACTATCGAGAGACAATCATTAGAGGGACAAATAATTTGAATAACTGTAAGAGAAAATTTTGGATATCTTAATCTAAGCACCAGAGGGGCAGAGTGTGGGGAGGATGGGGGTGTGTGTGTGGGAGAGGCAGAAGAGTCCAGCTCTAAAGAGTGCTGAGCGCTTGACTTTTACCATTGACATTGACTGGTTTTGTGCTTAGATAGAGACTAAAGGGGATAAATTGATGTATCTAAGTTTGAATGTCTTGGCAGTGAAGGACCTGGCATCCCTAGGGTAATTTTTCCAGTACTTGTGGAACGGTGGTAAAACCATGTAAGGAAATGTATTATGCCAGTGCTTGCGCTGCATCTCAACTCTAGAGAGGTGCGCCATTTCATTCCCTGTATCAATAACCAAGCATCTTTCCATTCTGCTGTTGAAAAAAAAAAGCATGAAAAAACAAGTGAGCAGTTCAGGTCCATAGAGAAAATAAAATGTTACACTGCTGTCCTGTTGAAGAGAAGTAAACATTTACATTTACATTTAAAGGAAGTTCAGAAGAGATTTTTCTTTTATTTTTTTGGTGGTTTGACCCTGGCTGGAGGCCAGATGCCCACCAAAGCCACTCTGTCACTCCCCTTTTCAGCTGGACAGGGGAGAAAATATCTATTGAGAGGCTTAGGAGTCAAGATAAGGACAGGGAGAGATCATTCCACAATCAGCGTCACGGGCAGAACAGACTCAGCACAGAATAGAGGAAAGAAAACTCTCTAATATCTTACACTGCCCTGCACACCCAGTGACACCAGAGTCGGGTAATGAGAAGTGTGACCAGATCTTAAAGCACCTCCCCCCACCCCTCCCTTCTTAACAGGCTTCACTTTAGTCATGATTTTACTCCCTTCTTCCCCCCCATTGTGGCACAGGGAAGGGCAGGGAATGGGGGAATGGGGGTTTCAGTCAGTTCCTTATGATTTGTTTTCTTTCTTAGCTGGGGGTGAGGGGCATTCCTCACACTCTTCCCCTGATGCAGCATGGAGACAGTCCTTCACAAACTTCTCCAACGTGAGTCCTTCCCCACGGGGCTTCAGCTCTTCACCAGCTGCCCCAGCGTGGGTCACTTCTGTGGGGCGCAGTCAGAGAATCATACAATATCTCTCAGTCTCTCAGGCCCAGACTGCTCCAGCCTGGTCCCCCACGGAGTC
>VZTU01025515.1:0-11640 GCA_013400835.1 Zapornia atra | reverse complement strand
TTTTTTTTTTTAAATTTTGTGACAGGTTTCTATGGTTCCCTCATCTGTCTACCTGTTGTTTTCCCTCTCTGTAAAAGAGGCATTGTACCATTTTCTTCCCCTCAACACGTTGCCTTTTTAGGACAGTAGTTTTTCAGAGGGGGATACATCAATAGTCACCTAAAAGATAAGGGACAGTGATTTATTTTAAGGAAAGTTTTAAAGAAAACACCCCTTCATTATGTTTTCCTCGCCTGTGTACAGGCTTGTGCCTCCCCCCGAGACACAGCCCAATTATCACAGACCTAATTTATTGTTTTAAATTGAACTCTTTATGAGGTTTAATAGGTAGAGCATTGTAAAAGACTTGTCACAAAACCCTTTACATCTGCAATTTTCTTAAAGTTGAAGTTCAGCTTTGAAGGAATCAATATTTAGCAGATTTTTGCAATCTGACAAAGTCTGCTTACGTAAGGAAAATAAGTCTCTACATTGCTTCATGTAGCATAGGAATGAATTTTGCTAAGTTTTAAAGGAATTGGAAGAAATAGGATTTATCGATAGGCTATTAAAGATTTTCCTAGCAAGAAGACTCCTGAAGAAATGAAATATATTCTGCGGAATCCCTGAGTATATAAAATACATAATACAAATATCACTGTGTGTCTTTTTGACAAGTTTCAACCTTTCAGAAATACTCACAAGTCCCTAAAAAGTCAGCACTTTTCCAGAGTAAGGCAGTGCACTAAGGCTGTTTTGGTAAAATCAGAATGAGAGGCAAGGCATTTGAGGAAAGTATGTTTTTATTATTTAATTCAGTCCCTTATCTTTTTTTTTTCCCTCTTTTTTTCACTTTGACATGACATAATATAGCAGAATATTTAAGCAAGAAGTGTTTTTCACTCCTTCAGAGTATCTTGTGCATCATTTCTTGCTGCAGAAACCTAGTTTTAAAAGACCTGTTTTAAAAATTATATTGGCAAGAAAGAATTCTTGCCACTGAAATGAAGTAGGTACCATTTAGTCACTGAAGGCTTCTGAAAGCAGGGTATCAACAGCCACAGTATGGGGATAGACGTGAATATTTCTGTGTCTTACAAAATGTGGTATCTGTTTATTTCTGTATTGTATTTCTGAAACTCCCAAACAATGTGGGATGAAATGGTTGAAACCTGTGCTTCACATCTTGTGAGTTACCCATGGAACAAGAGCTGTGCTGTGCTATATGCTGTGCTTTGGTGGTCCCAGGGCAGGTTCCTGGTGTTTGGCTAGGCCACGCAGCAAGGTCAAGACACATCGCCAGCTTTACCTTCTCATCCCCTGTGTGCAGGCCTGCAGTCATTCACCTTTTCAGGGAGCATTTACCACCCAGCCAGCCACACTTTTGTGTTTTTACTCTCTGAAGTAACTTGCATCCTCTCGCCAGCGTGCGGGCGGTGCAGCTTGGGAGCCCTGCTGCAGAGGGACCCTGCTGTGATACCGTGATGGTGATGAGAAATTCAAACCCAACAGGAGGAACAGCATCCATCTGAAAGACCAGCAGAGAACTGAATTGGAGTCCGTATGAATAATGCTTCTATCTGTGCTTACTGCATCAAAAGAGCAGGGGTAATACCTAACATTTTGGAAAAGCCTGAAGGTACTAATTTGTTAGAGCCTGCAAGTGCTAAGATAGTGTGAATAACATGGGCACAGAGGTTTATACCCATACCATTTGCTCAAAAGAAAGGGAAACAAGAGTTCAGTTCCCTTTTCAGCTTCATGGAAGCCAAATTTGTGTTTCTTGACTCCTAAATACCATCCGTCTCTCATACTGGTGCTCTATTTCACTCTTTCAGAGAATTTGAGATTGATTGGCAAGAAGGGAGCGAGCAGAGGTGGTAAATATGATTGTGTGCAGCCATGAAGTGTCAGTGCAGGAGTAAAAACTTCTGAGTTCTGGTTGCTGTTTCTTTTCTTCTGTTAAAGTAATTGGATGTGCTTGACTTTGCTTAGACTTTGACATGTGTCATGCTTGTATTGACTTTTTTCAAAGTCTGCACTCACCGAAACTAGTGTAATAATTTCTGGCCCTTCATTTAGATTTCTCATTTCTCCTGGTGACCTTCATGTACCCTTTCAAGCACAGTTTTTCTGTCACATCTTAACAATGACCAGCCTGCGCTCTAAATTAATCCCTACCTGGTACTTAGAACTCTGCCTTAAGCTTAAGCAAGATAATTTGCTTTATTCATGTTTTACAGGGACTCATCCTTAGATTTAGTGGTGGCAATTAAAACATACACTGTAGCAAAGGGAGAACAGGTTGTGTAACAGAAAAGTCTGCCTGACATGAACAGAATTTAGGCCTGGCCTTTGATTTCCAACAGGTTTGTGAATAACCTAGGCAAATCTTTTCTCTCAGTGAATCTCTCAGGTTTGCAACAACCAGAAAGTCAGTTTTTTTAGATCAACAGTGCATAAGGCACAAGTTGGGGAGGTCTGCAAAGGTACTGTGTAATGAATACGACACCGTTACCTACCTTCAGAAAACAAAAAACATATCTCCGGCTGCTTTTTTGTGTGTGACCTGGTCTTGTTGATGCACACTGAGAGACCATGAGAACACCAAATAAGTCAAGTTTTTAGAAAAAAATAGGCACTAGAAAGCCCATGTCTTAACAGTGATGCAGAAATTTACTCTTCAGAGAAAAAAATAAGGGCAGTGGTAGAGAACTTAATTTTTTTTTCATGGACTTTCACCCAGAAAACAGCACCAGTCATGATTTGTGCTCTGTAAAAGCAGCACTTTTGGCTTCGTCTTCTGCCTAGCTGCAGCTTCTCATAGCTATTAATACACGAGAACATCATCACAGTTTATGTTTCATTTGCTGCTGAAGTGTGGGTATCAGCATAAAAACAAAACTTTGATCATTGTCAAATCTGATGTTAACTTTGCGCTTCTCTGTAACCGCTGAAAGCAGGCACACGCAGGCAGTGTTTAACGTATTTGTTCCTTCATTTACCAAAAGTCATTTTCACATCAAAACAGTGTCATCAGCTGTAATACACAGTGTCTATCTCCGCTTCCATTTCACAGGAAAGAGATGGAGCTATTTGATTTATTAATAAAACAAAAGAGCTTTTGCCATAAATCAGAAATCAGCAGCTTTGTTCCCTTACGTAAACTACAATTCTAATTGGATTTTCTACCCTCCCAGATACTATCTGGTTAAAGCTCATAATCACATATTTCAAGTTAATTGTAACAGAACACAAATACACAGACTGTTAGATTTAACGATAAAGGACTTTTAGTTCCAAAACTGAGTCATAAATGAAAGGAATCCAACAAATAGAGGAGGGAGAAAGACTGTGTTGCATGGTGGCGGCGGTGAAGTCGGGTAGGGTTTGTCCTCTCTGATCTTGACAAGATCTTTCTTTTTTGTGAAGACGTCAGCTCTTGATTTTAAGTAGATTTTTTTTATTATTATTATTTGTAAAGTCGCTGGCTTTCCTGGCAGGTTTTCTTAGCAGAAATGGAGTTCAGCCTGCAGACTTTCAATTGCTCTAGAAGTTACTGTGTCTGTACAGCACCGAAACCATTCTGTCTCTACTGAGTTCAGCAGCCTCAGGAAATCTGCATTTGATTACGTTGGGTTTTGTCATTAGGGTGTCTCTAGGATTCTCAGAGGGGATGTGTTCTTCTAAGATGTTACGATTTCTTTCATTTTTTAAGACCACTGAATGAAAATTTGTGCTAAATTAACTATATTGCATATAGTACGTTACAATAAAAAGACAAGAAATCTTTTCTAGCCTTTTCCCTCCAATTTACAAATGCAAATTAAGCTATAGTGGTGACTCTTAACACAGTACTTAGGCAGGCAGACAGCATGTCATTGAAACACCTTGAGCAATATTTGTAGAATATTCTTCCTGGGCTTTCCCCCCCTTCCTCCCCCCTCCAAGGAACATACTGGAACAAGGAAGGAGAAGATCATGTTCTGGAGCAGCAGAGCAGGTATTACATAGACAACACAGGCTTTCCCAGCACAGTGAGCTTTGGAGTGACCTGCGAGAACTTCACCTTCTCCAACACACTCAAGTAAATACAGCTACCAGGAACACCGGCTGCTGTAGTGTCAGGGTAACATGAACTTTTGACTGTGGAGGCAAAGACACAGGCAGAGTATACAGTTTAGGAGCTGTGGTAACAGACTTCAGATGTCAAGTTCTGAAAGTGTCGGGATGTCAGTTCTAGCCAGTGATTCCTTCCTTGTGACTGCTGGTTTCCGAAGTGAGCTGCTAAGGAATGAGACTGAAAGGGTGTAGCTTTACAGTGTCCTCCCCTTTCTACAGCCAAATGGTGTCTTAGGTGCCTCTGTAGACCTAGGTACTTCTGAGAATTCCCAGCATCAAACTTCAGTCACCTAGAGAAATGTAAGGCTGACCAAGAGAAATACCTAATGAGTTTAAATCTCAACACTATTTGGTGCTTGGAAGATCATCTGAATTTTTTGGTACGGCTCGGGTACTTGACTGCCAGCTTTGACATAATTTAGAGTCTGATTCTTAGCATAGCAATCTTTTTCACTCAGAGCTGTCCTTTTTAACTCTTTTTTTTTTTTTACCTCCCTTGTTTACAAGCTGAATTCTGCATATAAAAGTGATTCTTTCCTCCAGTGGGCTGTAGCTGTCTCTAAGTGACAGCCCGTCTTCACGGTTCTCTTTATCATCTCTTTTTTCTTCAAAACACAGGAAAGGTTTCCAAAAGTGTCAGGCGTGGGTGGTTTGAATTGTCCTCTATATACTGTAAATCTGCCTTTCTTTTAGACATAACTGCTAGGAAAATGAAGGAGGGCGTTGATGGTGATGCTGACATATTCTCTAGTTTCTTTTATTCTCATTTAAATTTTTGTTTCTTTCACCTCTTCTGAGTAGAGTCAGTATGAAAAAACAGACACCTGTGTGTTTCAGAGAAGCTGGCAACCAGATTGTGTCTGTCCTTTGGTTACTGATTTTTCAGCTGGCTATTCCCATGGTGTGTTCTAAAAGGTAGTGGTTGGAGTCTACAGCTGCTCAGCAAAAAGATTATAAAACATCACATTTGAAGTGTTATTAGTGTTGCAAGCTTTATAATAGGATAATTCATGAGTGATTCACGCAAATGGTGTGCAAAACAGTTTTCTAAAGGTAGCCCTCACGAATGGAGAAGGCCTTCTGAGCAGCACCAGGACTGAGTATCGCTGACTTCACTTTGTAGCTTGTTTGATCTGGCAGAAAGGTAGAACCTTGATTTTTATTTAACAAAACCAACTAATTTTGCTGTGATAGGATGTTTTTCCTCAGACACAACTACAGGTAAACATATATAGTCAGCAGAAATACCAGATTCAGACTAATGAGCTAGACAATCAAGAAGGTTTTTAAGTGTTAATTAGGAAAAAAGTTATTCTGCTATATCTCTAATTTACTGCAGTCGGTTAATTTATCTGTGTGGGCATAAGGCAATTAAGAAGTCTTGCTAATATTTCAGAAGCTCATATTAGCTTTTTTATAATTGGCAGTATATTGACTTATGCTGTCCTAGATTTTCAGTTGCTTCACTGAATGTGAAGTATAGTGATATTAAATATCTTGAGATTTCTTCAGAAAAATTTTGGTTTTCCACTCCAGACCAAATTCATTTGACTTCTGGGCTTGGCATTGTTTATCTAATGCTTTTCGAAACTCACATTCTTCCACTTGCACAACAAAAAAAGGCATTGGTTTTGGGAAGCAGCTAAGGAGTTTTAGTGCCCAGGTCCCTTTGATTTTCAGTGCCAGTGCTTGGTGTCATTAATTTGATTGCCTTTGGAAAAAAACCCAACAACCTGGATTTCAATACATTATGAAATCTAGGAAAGAGACAATTTCAGCTATAGTTTTCAAGTCTTTGCCCGAAGTAATTAACACTTTTGTTTTTCCAGGACTCAGAATTTGACCCCTTGAAGTTCACCAGTATCATTGAATGTGAGAAGCCAAACAATGACTTAAGTAGGTTTCGAGGTTACATGTGAGTATTTCATATAATATCCTTCAGTATGCGCTCCCTTTCTTCAGTGTGGAATAACAGAAATGCTGGTTTCTTTTGGGCTGTGCTCTCAAAGTTGCACCATCATTGCATCTAAATAAGGCCACATATTTTAGGCTTCCTTAGAGGATCCTCACTTCAGGGTGAGATGGGGGGGCTCATGTTTCCATTCCTCAGGATGGATTTAATTCTTAGCTTTGATCAGTTAACACTCCAGAAACTAATGCATGAAGCAGTTACAGACACTCTTCTCCCTTTCCTTCCCTCCATGGATCAAAAACGCCCATCTGGAAATGGGAAGAAATAGGAAACCGGTCCAAGAGAGCCAACAAACAAACACAATCTGTTGTACTTTGCTTTTCTGAAGATGGGTCCATTAGATGTTTCTTTTAACAGAAGTGTCATTGAGGAAAATCAGAAGGCAAACCTGCTGTTTTCCCAGCTATGGCAGTATTCCTTTCCTCTCGTTCAGATATAACAAAACAATCGGCTCACAAGATGTGCTTGCACGTTACCACCCAGAATCACCTATGGGCACTTGACTTCTTTCTAAGCATACAGAACAGCATTAACAGGGTCTCTGGCCAGTTAGTCCTGCTCAGAAATAAATGTGTTGGTCTGGGCAAAGCACTTTGCTTCGAGCATAGCCAGGACTGTGGTGTGCAGGCGTGCCAAGGGGTGAGTTGGGAGGTGCACTCTTGCATGACTTATTTTTCTAATGTCTGTAAACCACATGGAAAATGAGAGCCTGGGATATTTAATTTTTGTCTAGATTTGAATGAAGAGAGTTAAACAGACACTAATTCCGTTTAGAATACTATGATTTGTTACCCATATTGATTAGGAGTGATAAGCAGTATTGAATTGCATAAATGGCACAAGGTAAATTGGTGGGGCTTGGAGATTTTTTTTATAGTGATGCTATTTACCACCTCGGTTACTACTCTCAGATGTCACAGATTGTGTAGGATGTAATGTCAACTGGTGTAAATCAGGATAGCTTTTTTGAAACTGCATCATGTTGTAGTGTGGGAAAATGTGTTCCTTTTTTTAGCAGCACAAAGCCCCACAGTTTGTTTAAAAATAAAAATTTCATATTAGGCATTGCTGCATGAGGGTGTAAAAGTGTCTGCATTAATGGAGAGCCTGATCTACTGCAGAAATGTTATTTCCAGATATGGAAATGCAAAGTGTGGCAGCTTATCTAGCACACTTCACGTGTGTGAATCTTAGTCCCAAAATATTGAGCAGAGGTTGAATACTGTTGAAGATGTGCATAAATTTGTCTTTCATATATATTTACTTATGTACTCCATGTGGGAAATGTCTGTATTGTGTGAGTAACAGAACCATTTGAATTATATAGTAGAAAACACGGTAGTACCTTTTGGAAGACTTGTTCAATACTGATTCTATTTAATCTTCTTTCTATTTTAATGCTTCACAAATTATATTTTGGCACAGCAAAAAGCCAAGACATCAGTTTTGAATGTGGCAGAAAGCATTCAGGTGATTTCCAGGTCTCATCAGCTATGCCGTGAGAGATTTACAACTGAAGAACCATGGGGCAGTTGAAGTGAAGAGTGGGGACCAACCTCTCAATAAACAAACTCTGTCTCCCAATTTATCATGAGAAAAGGCTTCCCCTTTAGATTTACTTCATTAGTATCATGTAATCATGGGTCTGTTTCAAATCATACTTTAGCAAGGTGAATAGCAATTAGCACATCTGAATTGAAACATGTCATTGCCATGTCAAACTTGGATCTCAACGTTCATTCAAAATCTTAGCAGTAGTCACTGCTGGAAATAAAGGTTCAGATTGCTCCCACCTAAGCACAGGAGGTTCTGTATGAACATAAGGAAAAACGTTATCACTGTGAGGGTGGCAGAACACTGGCACAGGATGCCCAGCAGGGTTGTGGAGTCTCCTTCTCTAAGACTTTTGAAACTCACCTGGACGCTGTTCTATGTGACCTACTCTAGGTGATCCTGCTCTGGTGGGGGAGTTGGACAGGTCACTTCTAACCCCTAACATTCTGTGATTCTGTGATAATGGCTCAACTGATAAGAAATGTTACTGACATTTAAATAGGGATGCTATGAAATAGTAGACTTCCATAGAATCATAGAATCATAGAATCATAGAATCATAGAATCATAGAATCATAGAACGGTCTGGGTTGGAAGGGACCCCAAGGATCATAGAGCTCCAACCCCCCTGCCACAGGCAGGGCCACCAACCTCCAGGCCTGGATCTACACAAGGTTGCCCAGGGCCCCATCCAACCTGGCCTTGAACACTTCCAGGGACGGGGCATCCACTACTTCTCTGGGCAGCCTGTTCCAGCACCTCACCACTCTTTCTGTAAAAAACTCCCCCCGAATATCTAATCTAACCCTTCCTTCCTTTAGTTTTAATCCATTCCCCCTTGTCCTGCCATTATCTGCTCTTTTAAAAAGTTGAATCCCCTCCTGCTTATAAGCTCCCTTCAGGTACTGGAAGGCTGCAATGAGGTCCCCCCGCAGCCTTCTCTTCTCCAGGCTGAACAAGCCCAGCTCCCTCAGCCTCTCTTTGTAGGGCAGGTGCTCCAGCCCTCTAATCATCTTCGTGGCCCTCCTCTGAACCCTCTCCAACAGTTCCACATCTTTCTTGTATTGGGGGCCCCAGATCTGGACACAGTACTCCAGATGGGGCCTCACGAGGGCAGAGTAGAGAGGGACAATCACCTCCCTGTCCCTGCTGGCCACCCCTCTTCTGATGGAGCCCAGGATCCCATTGGCCTTGCGAGCTGCAAGAGCACACTGCTGGCTCATGTTAAGTTCCATATATGAAAGCTGTGCTGAGACATCACTGTAAAAGTTTGCTTGAAGTTTTGAATACTTAGTAGATTTCCAGTTTTGATTAGGACTATTTTGGGGTTTTTTTAGTATGAAGAGCTCCTTTGATTCTAACGTCTGTGCTGACAAATCTTTTAGAGAATAGAAATATTTGTGTGTGTGAACCTGTAAAAATCTGCTCCCTACAGTTACTCTGACATGTTGTTACTCTAGGTAACTGATGGCACAGGGGAAGGCCAGGGTAAAAGGAGAAATTATATTAAAAACTCACAAAAGATAGTGTAAAAAGTGCATCGAGACAGGCCTGGCTCTATCCTTTATCTGCCAAAGTGTACTGTGCACATCAGAACGACTTTGTCAGTTATGTTGGCACAGTCTGCATTGAACAAAGCCTGGGTGTGCAGACAGACAGGCAGACTACCATTTCTACTCAGGTACTTGCTTGAATACTGTTTTGCAGTTACTGCACCCTCAGATACCCCGAGCACATTTCTTATAGCGGAAAATTTTTATTTCCTCTATAAGAAGCCTTCTGTGTAAAAAGAATAGAATGAAACTACATGCCTCCTGCCTCTGTGGGTCTGGCCAGATTATGTGAAGTATGCATGGCAAACATTCAAAAATCCCATGCCAGGTTCCAAAAATAACAACATTTGCTTTAAAATCTTGTTTCTAGCTTTTTGTGGGTATAAGGGCAAGGGAAAAGGAGAATTAGTATTTGGCATTTTGGAGTTTCTCTGAAAGTAAAAATTTTGTCATTAGGCAAGAACAGAAAACTTCGTGTGACCAAACAAGAATTAGTATAACAAGGAATAATATTTTTCATAAGATTAAAAAACTTAATATCAAATAACGTTTGGGGTTCTTTTTAAGGGAAAAAAAGTATAAATCTGTACAGTGATGTCTCTTTAATGTGCTATAATGAAACCACCTTTCCTGGGGAAAAAAAAAATATCTAGACTTGAATTTCATCAGAATTGAGAGTCGGGAAGATTCGGGCTTGTGACATGCACAGAGGCTATGTTTAAGACTGCTGAATGTTTTCTTTGTGAGTGCCAAGCCTTGGAAAGTAAGTCCAGCTCTATCATTTGCTTTGTAACACACTTGAGAGTCCAGAGGGTGAAAGAAAATACTCTCTTCTGAACAGAGTTTTGATATGTTGCCTTGGTATTTAATGCTCACATATGTGTAACAAGGAAAAATATCATAGAAGGGTGGGGTGAGCTGCCATCAGGCTGTTCTTCACATTGCTCTGTTAAACCAGGGGGCTTATGTCTACACAAACACTTTCAGAGTGCTGCAGGGAAGAGGTAGGTAGCTACATCTGGTCTGCCCGTTTCCCCTAATTCGTGGTGCATTTGTTACTCAGATATTCAGATACCACATACTTGTGGTGTCATCTGTATGGGGGATTGCAGGAAGAAAGAGCATTGCACCTGCGCTTGCCAGCGCGCTTCCTCGCACGCCAGCCTTTGCCTTCCAGGTGTCCAGGCAGCTTTGGCTGGCCCCCGTTTTAAATAGTGACAGAGAAAAGCTTCCTTCTTTGCCTCCAAAATTATACTGGCCTGAATCCAGAAAGTGGAGCAGCAGAGTGTTTTCAACCTCTATAACAAGCTTAAGGTTTCTCACTCTGTGGGGCTAGAAATGAGATCTAAGGCATCTCTCCACTGGGACATAAAGTTGTAGTCTTGGCAGGTTTGTATCAAAGTGAGTAGTTGTACCTAATTCCAGTTTTCATTATTTTTTAATCCAGACCTTTATGCCTGTAATTTTTTCTTCCTTCTATCATCAGTGCCCAGTTACCTTATATATATATGTCCTGTTGGTGAGTCACTAGGGGTGAGTGCAGACGAGAAGGAAGGAATGAGTTTCCTCCAGTCCTTGACAGCTTCTTTCTCCCACATTTTTATTTCATCCGTATTTTCTAGAGGTCTGGTGAGCAGGAGAGAGTTGATTGACTTTGTTTGGATATGGAAAAGGAAAAAACCAGTACCAAAACCCTTGTAAGGATAAGATAAGCTGTAGTGGGAAGGCTCAATTCGTGAATCAGGGCACTAGACTGGGGTCTTGTCACTTGTTAACTTCAGATGTTGCACCATTGCTGTGCAGCACATTCAGATGTTGTATAAGCTAAGACAGTAAGAACAGATGCACAATTGTGTAGAACACATGCACGAGTAATTGTATATAAACATTGCCATGTAGAGTATACCTGTCACAGTCCCCAGTTACTGTCAAGTATAAAGAATCGACGAAGGCTGTAAAATCATAAGCCAGAGCAATTACTTCCTAAGTAGATTTATCTTTAAAAAGTCCTAGTTATTACCAGGAATCAACTATCATTTGGAGACTTTATTAGAAATTCAGACTAACATCCTCATGATTTACATGAAAGGCTAATGTAGAATTCAGCTTTAAAAAGCAGAGGAATGGCAGCATCCTTGTAGTAGTGTAATTGCTCCAGTATGAAAGAAATTAAAAAATTCTTTACCATAATTTAAGACCAGTCAAATTTGGGTAATCCTGCAGCTGGCAATCAGTGCTTACATCTATTGGCATGCTGCAAGAGGGCTGTTGGACAGCCCCCAGTTTTGGAAGCTCTTTTGGCAAAGGGGGAGGTAGTGGGTTAAGGAGGTTTGTGGAAGAGGATAGATGCAAAACCTCTGTTCTTGTATCTGAAGCCACCAGGGAGGAAGGGGCTGAGCAGGGGAAGTTCTGTCTTGATGAAAAAACCCAAATCCAAACACTTGTGGTGGTTTAGCCCTG
>VZTU01025514.1:67335-159271 GCA_013400835.1 Zapornia atra | reverse complement strand
ACCTTGTGATTCTGTGAAAATAGCGTGAGGAGGTTAGTATTATGAGCATCAGTGTATCCTAATCACAGAATCAACCTAATGTTGCAAAGAACTATGGTTCACAGCTCAGCAGCAAAACTCTAATTCCCTGGTGTGATACAGGTACAAGTATTAGTTCGAGTTACATGTAACACCTTCTTTTGAAATAAAAGAATTCATTATTTTGGAAAGGCTGTTCTACATTGTAGAAAATAGCTGGTCAATACCATTACTGCATTACAGCAAGGAGAGGGGATTACTTTCACAATTAGCTAAAGAAACAGTACTGTGAGACAGAACTGCAAAACCCAATGAACTATCTCCAGCAGAGGAGACAGATTCCTGTAAGGAGGGATACAGGATGTGAGCATTAAATGAAGTTCATTCCCAGAGAGGCCAGAAGTCAGAAATAGAGTATGCACTTTGAAATCAATGCCTAGTAACAGGAAAACAAAACACCATATACAACACCTTTTGTTCTCTGTAATTATCCATGTGCAGTTTTCATGGTCCACAGATGAAGAAAGCTTTCCTTCCATCAGGGGAGGCTGGTCTTTCAGTGTGACACATATGTTATCAGGGGAAAAGCGTATTTTTATGTCATCCTTAGTGATGCCTTCAGGAATCTGAATTGTTACTGTCACATCATCTTCAGTCTGCTGCCAGTAATAGAGAGGGGCTACAATTGGAAACATGCAGAAAAATACAAAGTAAATTTCAAATTCTGCCCTGGATTCCTCGCCATGCAAAGCTGGGAGATACAGAACAGAGCTGAACATAATTTTACTCTGAACATAAAATATATTCTGATTATAAAATGGAGAAACACTTTCTTAACAATCAAGTTCATTTGTGTCCCTCATCTGGAGAGCAATTTATATTCATGTCTGTAGCATTACAAAAGTTGAGAACCAAAATGAACTTAAATGCCCTGAAACATTAATGATTAATCATTTGGTTGAAGAGACATCAGGTGCAATAGTACTGACAAACTACTGCATGCTCAGAATTATATGCCATTCAGAGATGTGAACATTTTTTTCTTACCTATTTTGCCAGAAGCTATGCTAAACATTCAAGACAAATTATTTTAGAAAACCAAGTAGTCTTCATCTGCCACAGTTGATAGAGATGAAATAAAACTGCCTGCCCAGAGGTAATGCTTGACTTTGGCTCCTGGGTTTAGAATCTGCCTATTGTCTATCTTGATACTACAAGAACTGGGCCTTTAAGAGAAACGTTTATACAAAAGGAAGGCTATGACAACATGACTGGGTAGTGGACAGTTGGTGACAGAAAGAACAGATGCCTTCATTTTCTAAAGAGCAATCTTGTAGATGTGACCTCCTTACTCAGAGAAGTAGTAAAGAATGGATAGAGTCTTTGGAAGCTCTCAACTTGTCACAACACAATACAAGGTTTAATTGATCTGAGCTTCATGTCAGCAACTGTGACTCTGGACGGACCCCCGTTCGCCATGGATCGGTCACAGGTGCTACAAACACACCTCCAGAAGCTGTAAGTATCTGAAATGCGACAGCCTTCAAAACCCTAAATTTTGACACAGATTGTATCTGATAGCAAAAGTCTTCATTTAGAAAACTGAACAATGTCTAAAAAGAAGCTTAGACTTCCCATTCTTCACGTTCAAGACAGCCTTCTCAAACTGTTAAAAATGTGCAGAGGAGACTAAAACCAAGATACCAATGTGCAACATAACCACCTTAGTATTTCTTTATGTATTGTTTTAAACTCCTATAAAACTTTGAGTTCTATTGCTAGTATAGCAATATTCCATTATTTGATATTTATTATGCCTGCAATTTTCTATAACCATGAAACTAAAATTATAATCTTCTTTAGGTTTAACAAAAGACAAATTCTCTCTTAAAAGACTTCCTTCTAAACTCAACAGTTCAGATTTCAGTTTCTTTACCATTAGGTTTTGTGCCATGACAAGTTTTCTGAAGCTACTGCTGCAAACAGGACTCCACAAATTATAGATTGCTGGGCTTTGGCAACACCATACGCTACATACATGCAGGAAGCGGGCTGTACTAAGAGCCATGGAGTGGTTTTTACTGTGTTCCTTTAATCATACCTAGTTCACTTAACTCAAGATCTGAAAATCCTTAAAAGACTAGCCTTCTATGATGGAGTGACAGCATCGGTGGATAAAGGGAAGGCAACCGATGTCATCTACCTGGACTCGTGCAAGGCCTTTGACACAGTCCCCACAGACACATCCTTATCTCTAAATTGGAGAGATGTGGATTTCATGGGTGGACCATCCAGTGGATAAGAAACTGGTTGAAAGAACGTAGACAAAGGGTGGTGGTCAATGGATCTATGTCCAGGCGGAGGCTGGTGACAAGTGGTGTCCCCCAGGGGTCTGTCTTGGGACCGGTGCTCTTTAACATCTTTATCAATGACATCGATGATGGAATCGAGTGCACCCTCAGCAAGTTTGCGCATGACACCAAGCTGAGTGGTGTGGTCGACACCCTAGAAGGAAAGGAAGCCATCCAGAGGGACCTTGACAGGCTGGAAAGATGGGCCCAGGTGAACCTAATGAGGTTCAACACTGCCAAGTGTAAGGTGTTGCACTTGGGCTGGAAGAATCCCAGACATAGGAGAAAAACTCCTTGAGAGTAGCCCTGCTGAGAAGGACTTGGGGATTCTGGTAGATGAAAAACTTAACATGAGCCAGCAGTTTGCACTTGCAGCTTGGAAGGCCAATAGTACCCTGGGCTCCATCAGAAGAGGGGTGGCCAGCAGGGACAGGGAGGCGATTGTATCTCTTCACTCTGCCCTTGTGAGGCCTCATCTGGAGTACTGTGTCCAGATCTGGGGCCCCCAATACAAGAAAGATGTAGAACTGCTGGAGAGGGAGGGACCTCATTGCAGCCTTCCAGCACCTGAAGGGAGCATATAAACAGAAGGGGAATCAACTTTTTAAAAGGGTAGATAATGGCAGGACTAGGGGGAATGGATTAAAACTAAAGGAGGGAAGGTTTAGATTAGATATTAGGGGGAAGTTTTTTTACAGAGAGAGTGGTGAGGTGCTGGAACAGGCTGCCCAGAGAAGTAGTGGATGCCCCGTCCCTGGAAGTGTTCAAGGCCAGATTCGATGGAGCCCTGGGCAACCTCGTGTAGATCCAGGCCTAGAGGTTGGTGGCCCTGCCTGTGCCAGGGGGTTGGAGCTCTATGATCCTTGGCGTCCCTTCCAACCCAGATCATTCTATGATTCTATTTCAGGTGATAACGATATAGACGTTGCATTACGGTGCTCAGTGCCCTGAAGAACTCCTTTATCTCAAGATTTATAGGTATAGCCTATTCTTATTACATGTACCACATCAGCTATCACAGTGTATGACGTTGACACACTCCAGAATAGACCTTTCTGTATCTTTCCTAAACAGAGTATTGCACTGTTGACAAAGATTGTGCAAAAGTCAGAAAGTATCATTCAGTTAGGATTGGTTCATTAGCTAACACCTCATATTCAGAAGCAAAAAGCAAACCTGAAATACAATATAGCTAAATAAGCATACGTATTACAGAGCTCTGTGATATTTAAAATAAAGCAGCTTTATCAATAGGTTTTTATGTACTTAATTTTGTTTTGATCTCAAAAAGTATGGATGCATTTTGTTGGAGTAGTATTTTTTCTGAATGGTTTTGCCACTGGAGAAAAGATAATCTTTTAGAGGCCAGCAGGTTGAGGGAGGTGATTCTGCCCCTCTACTCTGCTCTTGTGAGACCTCACCTAGAGTACTGTGACCAGCTCCGGGGCCCCCAGTAGAGAAAAGACATACAGCTATTGGACTGAGTCCAGAGGAGGGCCACGAAGATGATCAGGGGCTGGAGCATCTCTCCTATTACGAAAGGCTGCGAGAATTGGGCTTGGTCAGCCTGGAGAAGAGAAGGCTCTGGGAAGACCTAATTACAGTGTACCAATACTTAAAGAGGTCCTACAGGAAAGTGGGAGAGGGACTGTTCACCAGGAAGGGTAGCAACAGGACAAGGGGCAACGGCTTCAAGCTGAAAGAGGGCAGGTTTAGATTAGACATTAGGAAGACATTCTTTACTATGAGGGAGGTGAGGCACTGGAACAAGTTGCCCAGAGAGGCTGTAGGAGCTCCATCCCCGGTAGTGTTCAAGGATGGATGGGGAATGGGGCTTTGGGCAGGGGATTTGGAACGAGATGATCTTTGATGTCACCTCCAACCCAAAGCATTCTATGATTCTATTATTTCAATTCTTTAAAAGTTTTGGGTTTAATTTAGAAAGGCAGGAATGAATTACGTATCAGAAAGCTTTCTGATGAACAACTATTTGGTGGAGTCAATGGGTGCCAGCCACATTGCCCTCTCTCATGCATGAATACTGGCTTCTTTGAGTACTTCAGCCACATGCCCAAACTTAGGTGCTACCTTAGCAATTCAACTGCTAGCAAACACTTAGTGCAATTGCGTTTGCAAAATATTCTTTTTGCTAGGACAGCAAAATTCTTCACGTCTCTTACTCAGAAAAGCTTCTTGTTAAGTTTTATGCACAATACAATTTCCCAGGGTGAAAACAAACAAAAGAACGCCAATCTGTCTTTAAAAAAAATTAAAATCTGGAAGACAGATATTAAGACAAACATTCAGTGTTACAGTTCCAAACAAATGCTAAACTGATAAGCTATTTTCTAAGCCAAAAGAGAGAGCACCTTATCATAATCTGCTAGGAAGTCTTACCTTTCTTTTCATCTGTTGATTTTGCGTCATCAACATCATTTTCTTCTAATTTGCCATCTTCATCTTGCATAAATCTGAATGGTTTGTAGGAAACAATCATTAGACCATCCCCATTTGGCTCTATTGCTGCATAGTGGGGGACTGATTTTCCTTGCAAAACTCTCCTCTTAAAGATTTCATATCTATGATCACCTATAACATTAAAAAAATAGTATCAGCTGTAGTGTTTTTCTAAAAGACATTATAATAACAGAATCTCATTCCAATTAAAAATACTAAGACAACTTACCAGTTAAATCACAGTACCATAGTTCTAAAAAAAGTTTTCTTCTGTTTTCCAATGATTTTGTTAAATATGTAGACTCAAAAATTAAACTAGCATTGCCTTTTTTTCTTACTATGTCTTTGTTGATCACAGCTAGCACAGCAATTCCCATAGCCACATACATCCTCTGTACAAATAACTTTTTCAAATGCTTTTTGAGCTGCTGTAAAAACTTGAGAAGCAATGAAATAGCCAGCGGTAAAACTTTATTCATAATGGGAAGTGCCCATCTTCCTCAACTTCTGTAAAACAGTGCCCTCTGAAAGGGAGGTTTTCCAGATGTTAGCTGCTGGCTTGAAGGCCCGTGCCATTCCCTCTGTGCTCCGAAACACATGAGCACTGATGACTCAAAACAG
This sequence comes from Zapornia atra, assembly GCA_013400835.1. Lineage (NCBI taxonomy): Eukaryota > Metazoa > Chordata > Aves > Gruiformes > Rallidae > Zapornia > Zapornia atra. Next base: position 153,824 of record VZTU01025514.1, on the reverse strand, counting down.
TAGTAAAGTGTTAGGTTCCAGGACAAAGTTTGTTCTTTTTACATTAGACTTCAACTGCCCACAGAGTCCTCAGTAACTTATAAACTTCTGAAAAATCATATATTGCACAAACAGATTTTCAGAAAAAAACTAATAAATCAATAAAATTCTCAGAGGTGATAAAATTAGCCCCAGGAATTGTTTAGTTTTTCATATTTACACTCTTTATTAATAGGAACTCATTAGCAGAGACATTAGACAAGACCAGATTATGATGGTAAAAATCCATTTACTCCATACTACTCTAGTACTCCAAAATGAGTTTCTGTTTGACCTCAACGTTAAGGTTAGAGAAACATCTAAGGCACAGAATAATGGATAAGCCAGGAAAAATTTAAGTCCTCACAACTGGTTATCTTGTTTGCTAAGCAGGACATAAATAATAACCAGACTATAATGCAATTCTAGTACTTAGTGGTGTTAAACAAAGCCCTTCTGTTACAGTGGAAGTTAGTCACTCATTGACTGAGCTGTTACGTGACAAATTGTGCACTGAAACATATCAAATTTGTTTGCACTGACAGCATTTGCTCACTTTTAAAAGGCTCTACAACTTCACACCTTGTCACTATGTGACCAAACCTTTTGTAGAGTATTTTCAATCATCAGTGCTTCCACATTTTTAAAAAAGTCTTTATGATCTTTTTGGTAAGTTTATACTACATGAGTTCTGGCTTGTTTTCTAATTGCATTAGCCACACACATGTAAAACTTTGCTTCTTCCTGTCTTCCAAATTTTTGTCAGAATTTAAGTCTACAAATGATAGCAATCTCAAAATCTAAAAAGGAAAAACAAAATACCTACGTAAAATCCAAGCTGATGTCTTGGGGACAAGAAAACATGGGGTTTTTTTTTAAACATTACTCACAAGTTATATAAGTGTAAAATACTTACCCTCTTTGCTTATCGCAGCAATTGTAACCCATTCTAAGGTAATATGAAATCCACTTCCTTTAGTGTCCAATTCATCTTTTTCCACCCTAAGCAGCAGCACAGCTACTGAATGCCTATCAGATTTTACAAATGAAACACTGTGTGCTATAATAAATGGACTTCCTAGTTCTTCATTAAACACAATCTAGAAGACAAAATTGTAGTAAAAGGTCAGTCAGTTAAAACTGGAAGTCTTACTCTCTCAGAAAGCTGTGAAAAGCTTCAGTACCTGTCACAGAATCAATAGGTAGAAAAAAACCTTGAGATCACTAAGTCCAGCTGTAACCGTCCTCTACTAAACCATATCCCTAAGCACCTCATCTACCCATCTTTTAAATACATCCAGGGTCAGTGACTCAACGACCTCCCTGGGCAGCCAGTTCCAGTGCCCAATAACCCTTTCGGTGAAGATTTTTTCCTAGTGTCTAATCTGAACCTGCCCTGGCACAGCTTGAATCCATTCCCCCTCATCCTATCACCTGTCACTTGGATGAAGAGACCAACACCCATCTCTCTACACTCTCCTTTCAGGTAATTGTAGGCAGTTACAAAGGCTCCTCTCAGCCTCCTCTTCTCCAAGCTAAACAAGCCCAGTTCCCTCAGCTAATCCTCCTAAGGTTTGCTCTCCAGCCCCTTCACCAGCCTGGTTGCGCTTCTCTGGACACACTCCAGGACCTCGATGTCTTTCTCGCAGTGAGGGGCCCAAAACTGGACACAGTACTCAAGGTGTGGCCTCACCAAGGCAGAGTACAGGGGCACAATCTCTTCCCTGGACCTGCTGGCCACGCTGTTTCTGATACAAGCCAAGATGCCATTGGCCGCCTTGGCCACTTAGGCACACTGCTGATTCATGTGAGGACAGGACTAGGGGCAATGGCTGTAAATTGGTGCACAGGAAGTTCCGCACCAACACGTGGAAGAACTTTTTCACAATGAGGGTGACAGAGCACTGGAATAGGCTGCCCAGGGAGGTGGTGGAGTCTCCTCTGGAGATATTCAAGACTCATCTGGACGCCTATCTATGTAATATGAGATAGGGAGCCTGCTTTGGCAGGGGGGTTGGACCCGATGATCTCTCAAGGTCCCTTCCAACCCATACGATTCTGTGATGCTGTGATATTCAGTTGGCAGTCAACCAACCCCCCCAGGTCCTTCTCTGCCAGGCACCTTTCTAGCCACTCTAGAAGCAGTTAAAGTTTGCTTCCCACAAACCCCTCTGCCAACATAAATCCATCCATGTCACTTATTTCTGGCTCCTTGCTCCTTGACTATGAAGTCACTTCTGAAATGCTTTTAGTTATTACTGTTTGTATTATAAAATAATAAGGACCCATTACACAAAGCACAAAGATCCACAAAAGCATCTGCATTGTGACTGTTAAGTACCACAGTAAGTAGAGGCACAACAACTGGTGAACAGAACAGGATCCATAAAGACAGCTTATCAAATGGGGAAAACAGCCTAACGCTCAAAATGAATACATAGGCGTTTCAGCAAGGCCCTTACTACTTCTCTAGACATCCCAACATCCTGAAATTTTTTGTAGACCTTGACATGTGCAAGCAAGATGATAAAGCCCAGTGCATTTCTGTCAGTGTTTAATCACCAACCAGTACTGAGAGAAGAGGAGCTCTCTATTTGGCTACTATCTGTACGAAGAGCTGCAATTTTCCTTCTCTGTAACGTTTTATGAAGGGAAGTTAGAAACAAAAGGCAATAACTAAATGAAGGAGTATAATTTTCATGTTTAGGAGAGGCAAGGGTTAGAATTTTTTCAATTTTATGCATACAGTTTGAAAAACTCCATTTATATTTGGATGGGTCTAGGTTGGCAGAGTATGTTAAAATTACTGTCATACTGAAAGGCTAATAAGCACCATTATAAACATGAAATAATTTCATACAGAGGGACTGCACATCTTGTAGCCTGAGATATTTAGCAGTTGGTACCTATAGCTGGAAGTTTTAATTGCAGAAACAATGTATTTCAGCTTTTATCAAAAGTACTAATTCAGAAAAAAAACAAGAAAATAAGAAAAAAATTAATCCAAACAGCAAAGAAGAAATAAAACATACGAGATTTTTATGTTGACAGAACCTCAACATATAAGTCTCATGCACCTGTTATGCTGACAACGCTAATGTAGCTTATTTACACATCAGCATTCTCACACACAACAGAATAAAAGCTGTTGGTATTTACTGTCAACCATTTAAAGAACAGGAATTCTCACAAAATGTAAAGGAAGGAGTTAATCCATCATGCTGATATCTTCTACTTCAGGACATATACCCGAGCTTCTGTCAATACTAAAAACGTCCTTGATTTCTTAGGAAACTGCCTTCTAATAAAGAAAATACATGCAAAAGGTGGGTGCTTTACACCAGATTCATCTTTCATGAATAATGAGGAACTAACCACTCATTGTAGCTCATACAGAACTGTAACAATTACATTTTCTGTGTCCAAGCAGTATAATCAATACCATCACTACTGTACTAGCATCACTCCAACAGGGATTTAAAAAGGCTCCTTATCAACACTCTTTAAAGTAATTAATTTAATAATGAGAAACCTAAAAGCATACTTCAATTACAACCAACAATTTCAAGTAAAAATATTAAGCATCAAAAATTTTCCAGAGCTAAGTGCACCCTACCAGAGAAGTGGAGATAACATTGCTTACGTGATACCTGTTCTGCAGGTAACCCTCAGGGTTACCTATTGAAGCTTTTCAATCAGCAGTTTTATTAAGTTTTACTCTAGCCTTTGTGCATGCATTAAGATGGGGCAAAATAAATGGTGAAAATTTTAAGCAGAATTACAGCTGCATAGACAAACATCACACAAACAGAAGTCTCCTCACTTAAAACGAAAAGTAGCTTTTTGCTTGGTTGACAATAACTTCTGACTTTAAAAAAAAATAATTCTATTAATCCACAGGCCAGCTGAAATAGCGAACAATAAAAGATAGGGGGGGAATATCCTAGACAGACACACATGAATAGGCAAGGAAAAGGGGAAAATATTTAAAAATAAAATTTAAAAAGTTTCATGTAGACAACCGCTTAGCCACCTATTTAGAAACCCTTTTAGTTAGATTCTTCTTTAGTCAATCATTAATGTAGTCATCAGTACACAAATAAATTATTTCTATACTTCACCACAATCCTGTGTTAGTGGTAGAGAGTTACAATTTAAAGCTTGATTCTTTGCAAACTTATATACAAGCAATTCTCAGGAGAAATAAGAATTACTTGGTAGGCACATCATTTTTAAGTATGCTACCGCAAGACTTACCTCCCATTTTTCAGATGCACTGCTTCCACGCTTGCCTGATTTAATTAAATACAGTTTTCCTGTACCATCAGAAAGGGTAACCCATGTGGAAGATGAGAAGTGTATTGAGGCACAAAGGCGATTATCATACGCTGTCAAGTCTGTAGGTAGCCTGAAAACTTCTCTTGGTTTTTGCAGAGCAGTGTCCTACAAGAAAACAGTCATGCTTTAAGATTTTATGAAGTACTTCTCTATTTTACTAAGTGTTACAGGCAAATTAATAACAACATATCTCAGTAGCAATTCATCAGTTTGTGCAGTTGAGCGTATCTGGAAAAAAGTAGGTAGCAAGCATCATTCCCTTATATGTGGAAAAGGTGGGAGGATTTAATCACCGAGTTGGTTTCTATTAACTTAAAACACAAGTGTTCTATAATTGATATTTCAGCATTCATTTTCTTCCTTCCATTTTGCAGCAATAATTATATTTTGCATTTAAAAAGGCTTCACTTCTTTTCCCCTTACCACCAATGATAGTTCTAGTCCTAGTAAAAGTATGGAGACTTTAAAAGAATTGAAATACACAGAAATGTACTCAAACTAGTTCATAAAATCTAACTTCTAAATTTAAAAAAAGTTTAGCCTATTCTCGTACACAACTGGTATGCTTAAGCTGACATATAATTTCTCAGCTTTCCCAGTTGTTATTTTATTCAGTAAAGTGGAGAAGTAACAATTGTGATTAACTAGCAAAGAAAAGATGTAGTAATTTACATCATATTTGCAAATAACTTTTCCATCACATGATGATTATACCATGCATCAGGATAAATTTGTTTAGCATACTGTGTCAGTGGCACACTGCAATCCTTAGCTTTTAAGCCAAACTTTTGAGCATTATTAAACAGAGACACTATAGTTGAAGTGCACAGATGACATAATTCTCCAGTGAAGCAAAACAGATATATGGATTTTTTTAAAAATTGCACATCACCAAATTTTACAAACAACAACAACAAAATTCTAGTATTTCCTGCTGTACAAACTTTAATTCAGACTGATTTGTGTATAGTGCAAATTGAATGTTAGATTACCAATTTAATCTACTCTTCTAATATTTGTTCTTGGAACTCCTGCTTTAGTTCGGTGTTGGCTTCTCAATATCCTGCTAATTCTAACAGAAGAAACTGCTTTCGGGCAGTGAATTGGATTTCCAACTGTTGTCATCAAGTAAAAAAGCATGTCTTCCAGGGTATCTTTTAAGGATTATTCTTTATCTTGTGCCTTCACTCTTACACAGAGGCTGCCTTTGTTGAATAAGGCTTTGTAACTCTGCTTTCTTTGGCTTGCAGAATGACAGCAACCACTGCCTGCTTAGGACCATGATTTACCTCCTTTTTGTGAGCCGAAATAATCCTCAAAAATCCAAGAGGCTTGTTATGAAAAAAAACCAAACTCATACCAAATCTTTATGATTTAAAAATAACTTGGCATCACAGTTTAAAAACTGGTCAGAACGTGCTTCATCAGCAATACAGCTTGATCAGCTATTTACTAAGCAGATCAGGCTGCATTATTAAGAGCACAATCAAAATATTCTTAGCGAAAAACACAAGATGCAGACTGCAAATTCAGCAACATCACAGTCACATCTCTACTTCAGAATCTTTCAAATAACTGAAACAGAACTTTATTCCATAAAGTTTTTCATCTGAACTAAATAGCTGCTAACTAAAACAGGCTGGCAGTCTGTCACAAGTGGGGTGCCCCAGGGATTGATACTGGGCCCCATGCTGACAAATTCCCTGATGATCAGAGACAAAGCAGCCTCACCACATTTGCTGATGACACTAAACTGAGTGATGAGGTGGACTTGTCACAAGGGAGAGACCTCATGCACAGAGAACCAGACAGTCTGCAAGAGTGGTGTGGCAAGAACATTGTGAAGTTGAACAAAGAGAAGCAAAGTCTGGGATTGAAAAACCAAAAGCCCTGTACAAGCTGGGATCAGTATGGCTGGGGGGCAGCTTTGCTGAAAGGGCCCTGGGGCTCCTGGTGGACAAGTTTAACATGGGTCAGCAGTACACTGCTGCAGCAACAAGGGCAAGTCAATCATGGACTGCATCCACAGGAGTATTACTATCAGAGAGAGAGAGATGTGACCATCCCACCATACTCCAGGTCCTTCTCTGCACAGCTGGAGTACTGTGCCCAGCTGTGGTCCCACATGTAAGGAAAAAACCCAACACGGTCAGAATGGAAAGGGCCCAAAGGAAGGCCATGAAGACAATCAAAGGGCTGCAGAACCTGCCCTATGGGGGAAGAATGAAGGAAGGTCTTGTGTCACTGGAGGAGATCTGGGGGGACCTAATCACAGTATTCCAGTACCTAAAGGACAACCACAAATGGAGGCTCTCACTTCACAAGAAGTCACACAGAGAAGACACAGGGCAACAGGTAAAAGTTTCACCAGGAGGGGTTTCATCTCAACCTAAGAGAATTTTTTCAGTGAGATCAGTGACTGGAACACCCTTCCCAGGGACATGGCAGAGTTCCCATCACTGGAGGTTTTCTAGAGACAACTGGACAGGGTGCTAGATAATCTCATCTAGGTGCTTCTTCCCAGGGAAGGTTGAACCATATGATCCTTTGAGGTCCCTGCCAACCTAGGCTACTCTACGATTCTAAAAACAATGGCAGACTACCAATATAATAACAATAAAAAATATAAAATATATATATATACATTCACCACCTTGCCCCTTACACTGGTTCACAGAGTTCAGAATCTGAACTGAGGTCTCCTATAAGGTCATCCAGTAATAACAAACAAAACCAAAACTAAAAAAGTACCTGACTGGCCTTTACAGATCAGTATTGTCTTTTCTAAACCAAATCTATCTTCTTAATTCAACAAATAGACTATGTTGAGAACATAACTAATGGTCATAGAGGCAATTAAAGTATTTTCAGTTTTATTTGACTAGGCTCATTTCCAGTCAGTTAAGCTACTATTACTTCAGAAGCTCCACAAATCAGAACAATTTGCTTGACAGTAAGGAAATTCTTCCCTTGTTACTAAAAATCAGCATTAGTGCCACTAAAATTTAAGTCAAAATAGGTTTTTAGAAACAGAATTTGAAAGAAAAACATTACAGGAGCAGTTTTGAAGATATTTACAAGGATGTAAAAGGAAATGCAAACAGAAGCATACTTTTGTATTAAAAATTGGGGGGGGGAGGAACAGACATGACACACTAGACATGCATTGATTATTTATCTATTCTGTGGGACAGAAAATGAACACTCTTGCTAGAGTTAAGGGTGAGTATGAGAGTAAGAAATAGCAATGAAAAAGTATCAGATTAAAAGTGTCTCATTACAGGCCCTAGAATTTCATCTGCAAATTATTATAGCATTTTCTCAGCATCTCCTGTCTCCTTATCATCACTCAAGGGGTAGTTTGGGGGTGGGAGAATCATCCGTATTCACATCCACTTCTAGAAAAAGACACCCATTCTGATCTGTGAAACAAGGCAGTCAAAAATATACATACCAAGCACCATTCTGAAGAGTTTTTTGCACTTGCAGTAAAGATCACATCTGTAAATGCAAAACATGCCATGCCCTCATTTGTTGAGAATACTGTACTTGAGGGGATTTTCATATTTTCTAGATGTTATTAAAATCAGATGTGCATTTATAACACGTTCAAAGGTAAGCAAGATAAATTGGATTTGGGCAAGTACCATTTTAATATGCAACAGCAAAGAAGTCCAGATGACAAATAGGCTGCTTGCCTTTTGAGCCTACTTGAATTCTTATTAGAGATTACTGTGTACTACAAAAAGGCACAAGGGCTATTATGGAACCTGCAATGGAAAAGATGCAAATTTGATTTTTAATTACTGGAAGCTTTCAGGGTCACTTTGTAGGTTCAGCCACATCACCATGCTCCTTAACTATTCTACTAATTTATAACACATTCAGGAGTGAGGGGGAAATCAAAATACAATGCATGTAAGATGACTTATCAGCCCTGCTAACAGAGATTTAGGGCTGTACTATGTAATATTACCTAAGAGCACTTTTGTCAGCCTTCAAGTGAACTGTAACAACAGTAAGTTTCAAATGCTTTTGGACGTAATAATAATTAAAAAAAAAAAATCAACTATCAACCATTTGATCTTCTGAAGCCCACATCAGATTTATCAGGACTGAGCAGGATTGTCAGGACTCAATACATTTGACAGAAGTGAAAAAACTTCATTACACATGACAAAGCCTCCCTCCCAATAGGTAGGAAAGGAACTGTTCTTCACAACCTTTCTGTTCACTAACTTTGGCATTTATTAGAACAATCTCTAATCTCAGTCCAACAATGAAAAGGATGGACTTAGCTGAAACAGGAATCGTCTTTAAAACCCTTCTGCATCTTACTGTTCACCAGCTGATTAACTGCGGTCAATAGCAACTCCCTAACTCAGAAGTACCATGGGATGCTGAGATCATAATCATGCATTATACTAGTAGAAAATAGCTAAAAATAATTATAGCCATTTTAACAGAAGTCAGATTTACTCTCTGTAATTAGGTTTAAATCACAGGAACAGAGCTTCAAGAAAAAACTAGATGCAGATTTTCAAAAGACCCCATTTTTCATCTCCCTTCACTCTTCTACCATGATTCTTCCTCTGTTCAATTATTTTTCATTCTTAAGTCTCTTATCTCTTCCACTAGCCTTTAATTCTAGCTTTCCCCAGTTCTACGCTTCTTGACAGTGTACTCTGCTTCCTTTTTGCCTCTGTCATCCTGTTCATCTATTCCAGTTTTTATCTATATGCCCTCAAGATTGCAAACACTCCTTTCAGCAGCTCACTTGCCTCACCTGCCTATGACAACCCAGATTTTGAGCCTTTTAAGCAATCCAGGTTTCAAAGCTGCGTAGAAATTCTGAGCAAAAGGTTCCTCCACAGGCAAAGTCAGATAGACCAAGGCAGGCTGTATTCTAGTTGCTCAGGATAAGGACCCAGTGTGCACAAACAAGCAGCAAAATGTAAAATTTAAGCTTAAAAATTCCCCCGACAGCTCCTGACAGCCCCGCAGCAGGGTCCATTTAAGTAAGCATGTCTTAGCGTAGTGACATTTTAGTTAAGTGTTACAGGCATGCCAAAGAACCCCGGGACTGAACTCTGTTCTTCACTTTATCCCCTTGCTTATCCTGATTTCTTTCAACCAAAATTCCATGTCATTTCTGGTGTCACTAACAGTTGTTCTGAAGTTAACCTAAAGTTACAGGAACATCATTGCACAGCTAATTCCTATCTGGAACTCAGAAAGATGAAAATATAGAAACCATTAAGATTTTAATTAAGTGTGAGAAGAGTTGTATTTGCTACAATTTTTCAATTCTGGTATTTAAACATTAAAAGAAACAAAGCTGTCTTTGCAAGAAGAGCTGAAGGCTGAGAAATCAAGTCCAAGTATTTAACTGCTGGATGGAGAAGAAAATTCTGAATTATCTTCCAGCTATACTACAGCATTACTTCAGTATGAAGCAATGCAGAAGGTTGAGTCAGGTGCAAAAAAAAAAACCCACAACCCCTCCAAAATCCTGTCATACTAGCCTCTGGCTCTTTAAAACAAAGATGCTGGCTTACTGAATTAAAGAAATGCAAGAGCTGTAACAGAAGGTTAAAAGTTTTTATATAGTATTTCCAGCCAAGTTAGGGTAACAACTTTTTCAACCCAATATTAAAAAAACCCCAAACAAACCCCAAAAAACACACACACCTGAATACCCATCCATCAATTTAGAAAAACTGCTCATGTTGATCACTTTTTTCAATTAGGTTTGATTATGAGCAACTGTCAAAGCATTACATATACTTGTTACATTCACAGGTGACACCTTTTAAACACCTAAGTTGCGGGGATAATTCATGACTCATGGATAACAAACATACTAGAATTAAAGTTGCAACAGAAACAGGAAGCAGAACTAGAATTTTGTGTTAAAAAGCCTACGTTTTTCATTTGGGATAAGCAGGTTAACCTGTTTCATCTTCTGTTTTAAAGACAACCAATATTAATTTTAATTGTGGCCATTACTGACTTGCAAACTGTACTTGGCTGAAAACAGTATTATTTGTAATATACATTTGACTAATATACAGCCAAGCACATTTGTAATGAGACACCTTGTTGATGTTTCTGAATACACCTTCCTTTTTTATACATATGCAAACACGTTTCCTTGGCAAAGCAGTACTGTATTGTGTATTAGGAGACAAGGTAGAGGCTCTTTATTTCACAGTCCAGTGAAACTAAAACTAATGACAAGATAATAACCAAGTGCCATTTTCTTGAAGAGTCCAATGGTCTCACCAGTACTAGGGAAGAATATGATTTCCATTTATGGCATATAAAAATGCAAATTACTGCCTGTTGTAAAATCCTTTATCAATAAAGGAAAACATTGGGTGTCTGTACTGTGCTGGCAGTGGGGAGCTGCAGGTGTGGTCCCTGTGAGGAGGTGGGGGCTGCCCCATGCTGGACTCAGCCACTTCCACCTGACTTTCACAGACCCACCTGGGGCACAGCTGACCCAGCAGCCAAGGCTGCGGCACAGAGCAGAGGTACCCCTGCAGCTCTTGGAGAAGACCACGGGAAAGCAGGTAGTCCCCTCATGGAGAACCACAGTGGGACAGACACCTACATATACTGCAGCCCATGGAAAGCCTGTGTTGGAGCAAGGTTATGGCAGGAGCTTTGTGTTTCCCATCAGCCTACTCTTTTTTTAATTGGCAATAAATGAAATTGATTTCCCCCAGGTTGAGCCTGTTTTGCCTGTGACAGTAACTGGTAAGTGATCTTCCTGTTTTTATCTCAACCCACAAGCTCTTCTGTCTTCTCCCCATCCAGCTGAGCAGGGGGAGTGAGAGCATCTGGCAGCCAGACAAGGTTAATGAACCACAAGGGAAAAAACACAAACCAGATTGTGACAAGCTACTGTTCACACAGTAAAGGCTTTCCCTGACAAGCTTCTTAGACATTCCTATTGGGAACACAGATGATCTCAAAAGATTTGGAAGAAGTCCCAGAAGATTACTGTGTCTCAACAAGAGTCTGCCAAAGGCTCCAACTGCCTATACGTTCTCTGAAAAGTAAAAGAACTATTTTGCAGCTCCAGTTCTCAGCTTACCATTCTCTGGAAACATCTATTTTCTGGAAAATCTAGAACTACCACTTCAGGATTTCTCTCAGCTTAGCCTTGGCCTAGTAATTTCCACTCCCAGAACCTTACACTGAGTAAGCCACAATGTCTCAAAAATCACACATCACCATGTTTTCTTTTGTCCCAAAGAGTTACAAGTCAAATTCCTTGGTAGCATGACAATGGATATTTTTCCTTTCCAAACCTGAAAATTACATGTACTCATAGCAATAAGTTTAGGCCAGTGCTCTGTGGACTATTACAGAGACTCCATAAACTTCAAACATCTCAGCAGTATACAACCTCCCTGAATCATTTGATTAACAAAAGGTTAAAGACTTTCTCCTCCACTCAACTAACTTAAACTTTCCTTCTATTTAACAAGCACACAGACTAATCTTATGTCAACCAACATGATTCGAGAAGTCAGATTACAGTTGGAAAAAGCTGACACACCAAAATACATGGATGAAACAGGAAAAGCTATAGAAAGGAGAAAAGTAGTAATATGTGGCATCTTGTATTTTCTAGAATTATATTAATCCCATAACAGAATTCAAGTGACCTGTTATATAAAATTAACACTATTTTATGTAAAAAATCCACAGCAGCCCTGAATCATTTACTGCCAGAGCAAATAATATTGTAAGAATGGAGTATCTACATGTTTTTACATAAAATGTTAACTAAGTACCCAGTTATGAATGAAACACCACTATTTAAATTAGTTAATGACTGGATACAATTATGGTCACTTTTTCTTCCCTTCTGCATAGATGAACATTTAAGAAGCTATACATAAGTTAATGAGCTTTATGAAAACAAAAAAATCCTACTTTGTGGTGAAAAACTATAAGCCTGTATTTATTAACCAACTAGACACAAGTTAAAATTGTCAGATATACCCTAAATTATACATTTCAAGCTAATAAGATAGCTGCAAAGTCACCACCAGCAACAGTCTTCTATTCCTTAATGACCAAGCACTGCATCTGCATAGACTAGAAACATGGTGTCCAGAGTAGTGTCCTTTCCCCTCCAGAATGAACAACTTTATAATGAAAATTAGTGCATTCATGCATTAAAATGGCTCAAAAGAAATAAAAGGTTGACTACTCAAGGATTTCTGTATAAAAGCAAAGAACTGTCGTGTTTTTCAGACTTGGGCTAGCTTGCTTACACTCTATTCCCAGTTTGCGCAGGACCACCAGCTTCATTTTGCCTCCAAGTGATTCCCAGATTAACCTGGTAGTATAGAAAAGTTTTAATTTCTAATTCTAATGTGTACAGCTTCTTTCTCTCCTTGTATCTTCAATGACTGGATTTTCAAAGTAGCAAACAGACAAACATCAAATAATGTAGGGCAGAAAAAGCTGTCAACTAGAAAAGTGTCTATGCTTTTCTTCAGCTTGTCAACATCTATCTTCCCCAGAATGGATTCAGATGCAATACTATTTCAATACTAATGCAATACTGTTAATGAAAAGGATGTCAGAAACCTCACTTAAAATACTTTCATCCTTCCTGTCTAATTGTATTTTTGTTAACCTACCTGTCTTCCTGGCAATAGTTCCCCCCAGTTTTTGCATTCAAATGCCCCTTGCCACATTTTCTCTCTCATACAGCCCCAGGCTTTTCAAATTCAACAGTTTTTCAAATAAGTTTATTCTTACCAGAGTCACTGACAGATTCATAACCCTTCCACACTGATCAACATAGTAGACATTATCCTGGTACCAGGAATCAAGGTGAAGATAATTATACATGCCAAAAGCACGCATGTGGTCAAGAGTATATTGATCATCACGAAGTTTCACTTCTGCTACAGCTGGAGGGAAAAAAAAAAGGAAAATACTATTTTAATGATTTATTTATAATTATTTAAACTTCAAACTAGTAATTTACAAGAATTCTTCCATCCTTAGTCCATAGGTCTGGTTTATTTGTAGAACAATACATTACGTACACATAGTTTATAATTCTTCCATAAATTTAGAAGACAGGTCATCCACACTGAAGGCCACTGCAGTCATTCACTGTGACCCTGTAATAACTATTACCACTTATAGTGCCTACAATATGCCTTCCCAACATGCACTGAGATCCAACTTGTGGATAACATATACAACAACTAGGTAAAATCTACTTTTAAGTCAGCTTGGGAGGAGCAAAAATTATTCCCAATACATACATGGTATTACAGTAAGGGGAAAATAAACAATTATGCTCTACGGTAACCCCCCAAAAAAATAACAGCCAGAAGAAACATCCCACCTTCATACAGGGATTTCATATCCCTAAACTCTCAATCAAACTATCAGCACTTCCAAAGCTAAAGATTAAAACAGTTCAAAGCAGAATTAGCGTATGGTCATTACTTAAACAAATACACAAAAATCCCAAGCAAACGAGCACTATGATCCTACTACTCCCACCGAGGATGAAATCTTGAGAAATGGCCAAGATACCATCAAAACTTCAGACTATGCTTTTTCTAATGACAAGAGGCTACAAAGATGGTTGTTTACTATAATGGTACCTTCTCCAAGGCAAGAAGTGTGTTACTTAATCATCCACTTGAGCAAGTTTTCCAATTACAAAACCTGTTCCCAGCTACCAGTATTCACAACTGGGATTATCTTTCTAAAACTAATTTAGTTTTCTATTTAAAGTTGCACCTCTTTATTCCTATTCTGTATGTATACAGACATCAAGCCACTGTACTCCCAACATACAATCACAGAATGGTTTTGGTTGAAAAAGACCTTCAAGATCATCAAGTTCAACCACGTACCCAGCCCTACCAGGTCCAACACTAGACCACATCACCAAGTACAACATCTACTCTTCTTTTAAGCACCTCCAGGGATGGTGACTCAACCACCCTCCTGGGCAGCCTGTTCCATTACCTGACAACCCTTTCACAGAATTTTTTCCTAATATCCAATCTAAACTTCCCCTTATGCAACTTCAGACCGTTTCCCCTTGTCCTGTCAATATGTCAAAATACAGAAAATCTTTAAGTTTTAGAACAGACATTAGCAGAGGTCTAGTTTGCAAATAGTCTGTGGTGGACTGGAATTCCAGTTTACTCTCCAGTACAGTCATCCCAGGATCCTTAGTTCCCTGCAGGAAGTTTATCTTGAACTTCACACAACAAGCCAAATCCTTTAGAAAGCTGTAAGCAAAGTCTGTCAGCCCATGATGATCAGTCTTCAAACCTGGAGTATAGGGAAAATGCCTGCAGGCTAATCCTTCTTATATCAACAATTATTTTAGCTCCTACTGCTCAGAAAAAGAGCAAAGCTATTTCCAGTACTTCACTGCCATCCACCCCCATAACAGGGACCATTCACAACTCTAAGCAACAGTCCTCATCTTCGATTTCTTACACTCTACTCTTTATTCAGGAGGTTTGACACAGATGCTAGTTTATTCTACTCTGTCAGAATAACAATTATTGCAAGTAATAGTTTGTTCAGCAGTGCTATCAGTGCCATGGCATAGCTATTAGTATAATCAATCAGCTAATCACTAGATCATAGAATCATAGAATATCCTGAGGTGGAAGGGACCCATAAGGACCATTGAGTCCAACTCCTGGCTCCACACAGGGCCAGCCAAGTCAAAGCATGGGAATGAATTCATCGTCCAGACGCTTCTTGAACTCAGTCAAGCTTGGTGCTGTGACCCTGGGGAGCCTGTTCCAGTGCCAACCACCCTCTCAGGAAAAAGCCTCTTCCTAATATCCAACCTAAACCTCCCCTGTCCCAGCTTCATGCCGTTCCCTTGGGTTCTGTCACTAGTCACCAAAGAGAGGAGATCGGTGCCTGCCCCTTCACTCCCCCTCATCAGGAAGCCATACACTGTGATGAGGCTTCTCCTCAGATACTGGCACCCCCTTCCCCTCCCCTCCTTTAGAGATACTGGCTAGTAACATGAAGTGGATACAGTAAACTATGCAAGATTATACTAACAAAACCACAAAGTCATACTATACAAAACACTTGCAGAACAACAGTGTAATTAGCAGTTAGTTTCCTAATCACTGTTGATATTTGCAGACCAACAGCATTAATTCCACTCAGCTCAAATCACTGTTCATATTCACCACACAGGAGGGATTTCCGTACCTCTGCAATTAATAAATCACGTTCCCTGAGCCATGGCCCTTCAAAAAAGGCTAGAATATAAACAAATGAGTGAGAAGAAAATACACCTGTCATAATTGGAACAACTGTTACCCATTCCAATTTCTACTTTAACTAATTAGAGTATTTTACAGTAAATTACACTGAAAAAGAAGTTAGAAGGATGTGTTGTGAAAACGTGTTTTAAAGCTGCTTGTACAATCAAGCTTTATCACAGAGATATTTCTTCCAACACGGCAAGAGATGTTGTGAATATTCTGTAAATAATTAAAGAGAAAACCACATATAATTTGGGATAATTATTTTCAGTGAAACAAAGTAGATGTACTTCCTATACAGCTACATTAACTTATCTCCTGAAATTAGAATACACATGCAGAGGCATGTAAAGCTTTTTCAACGGAGAAAATCTAAAATTGTATTATTTTGTAAAGCTTCCTTCAAAATTTCTCCCTCCCTATCCCCAGACATGTTGCTACTGTCAGAATTATAACTTAAACACATTTTAAAAAGTATAACATTTCAAGAAAATTTGTGGAATAATATAATAACTGGTTAGCTGAGTGTAAGGTGATAAGCTTTATAAAAGCTGGAAGAACATGGATAAACTCTTGTCCTTGAGTTTTTCAGTCTGTAGCCCTGAAAAATCCTGAATAGTAAGGGATCAGGAATAGGAGACCCAAATCACTTGCACAATCAACGTGTACAATTTCTAGGTGATTTTGAATCAGGAAATCAAATGTGTACTGTACTGTCATGAAGTACTTCAAATCAGCTTATCAACTGCTTGCAGAATATATCCTGTATATCTAGCACTCTGCCAAGAAGTAATTAGAGAAACTATCCCATCCTTAATTAATTGAAACTCATTCTGTGATCAAGCGAAATCTGTGCACAAATGCCATCTGCTATCACATGCCATGTGCTCAGACAGTTTATAGGAGATTTTTCACTTTCCTTCCTTTGGTACAAGTTTTCTTGATGGCCCTTGGAAAAATGAGGAGAAATCCAACAGAGCCGAGTGCAAAAAAATGAAGGACAAGAGAGAAGAAACTACTTTTAATAAAGTTAATTTAAAAAAAAAAAAAAGAGGTGTTGCTATAAAGAGGAAATAAATACTTCAATCAGATCATCACCTTATTCAATCACTTTTGCATTTTTTTTGCTTGGCTGTTTGGGCAGGACTTTTTGCTGATTTTTGTAGTAGTTTAGTTCGGGGTTGGTGGGCTTGTTTTGTTTGTGGTTTTTTGGTTGGGGTTTTTTTGTCAGACTATTTCACTAATTTCAACTTTTTGGGTTCTATTAACAAGCAGCAGTTAATGACAGCTATTTAACAAAATGATGCATAGTCTCATTAGCATTTCTGTTAAATAAATCTGCACTACTAGAACCCAGGAACATTGATTAATCCTCTATCACACCAGAAAAGGCACATATATAGAATATATAAATTTAATCTCAGATTTCAGCATTTCCCAACAACCCCAGTTAGATGTGGAATCTCAGACTCATAACAAGAAAACATGGCCTCTTTTCTAGAACTGTATTTACCTCCAGTTCCACGCTTCAAGAAAGTAATTTTACTCAAAATATTTCAAAGGTAAAGCAAACATTTTAACTCACACTACCTTTACTTACAAGCAGTAACACTAAACACAAAGCAACTCATAAGAATCAACAGGAATAAGACATCCCTAATGTAACTGGATCTTATAATTGTTACTCTGCACTGTAAAATAAAATCTGATCTGAATAAAGAACACTATCAAGGGATTTATACTTAAAATGAATATCAAAGTCTCACAACTGCCACCAAACACTGCTGAACAGACCTAGGGAAAAAAATAGAGAAAAAGAATGAGAAATGCCTCTCCCATTCCCACCCCCTTTAAACATGTTTACTGAATACATCAAAACAACTTTACAATACCGGAAAATGCATAAAACAATTCTATCAATATGTTGTTTCATGGCATCAAATAGGAGAGGCTTCTATGTCATACTTTGTGCTGCACCGCCACCCAGTGGAAGCAATTCAGTATTTCATATGCACCTACCAGCAGATTATACATTATTGTCTAGCATTATCAGCATTCAAAAGTCATTCTAACCCTGCATTAATTCTATTTCTTGTAACAAATGTGCTTTTATTGCTAATGGCAGCAGCACCTTATTGCTCTCGTTGAGTAAAAACACAAGACTTGTTTATCCTACTGCAGCAAGTATGTTAATAGATCAACCACACTTTGATAAATACATAGCTTGCTGAAAACAAGCATGGGCTAACAGATAGCACACAACAAAGTATTTTTGCCTAATCAACCTACTTACACAGGTGTGAAAAGTAAGTAGTATCTATTACACACTAAATTGAACCATTAGATTGAAGAAAAACGAGTTGTACAGAGTTGTACCAGCTGCAAGAACCATTTTCTTTATCAGCAGTTACAAGGGAGAATTTACCTGTACATTTAACTTCTTGAGAAATAAAAAAGGTAAGCACAACACAAGCACAGATATACATAAGCCTAAAGGTAGATTTATGAATTACAGCTCTAAATGTCTGAAAAAGCTGTGGCGCTCAGTTTCATAGTATTTCCCATTCATTACTTTAAATACTTTCTTCCTCTATTTAATTTTTTCAAATTGAAATGGAAAATGCAAACAGCAATCTTTATACAAGTCTGAAACACACCAGTGCCTTTGGCTTCATAAAAAGCCACAAACATGTTTTCCACGTAGCATTATTAAAGGGCAACTAAGTTCCACTGAAGTAAAAACCTTCTAGTCTGAACAGGCTACTAATGGGGTAATCATTTAGTAACACATTTTTTCAAGGAAAGTGATTAAAAAAAACCCTAAATACACATGGTCAAAGGAATGCGTTCTCTGCATCTTCTTCTTGTTTACGACAGGAGCTTCATGGTGGAGTGGATGCTTACTGTGTCTCTCAGATGTTGTCTGTAAAATCATACACTACATCTTATGTGTAAACAGCCAAGACAGAGCAGAAAGGCATGAGGGATACCCAAACTGAAACAAATTTCAGGCCTCTGGAAAAAGAAGGCATCGAGTTACATCTGATCAGAGTAAGTCAAGAACAAGGTTCTCACTGCTTTGAAAATGTAGTACATCTTTGATGTGCTCCATGTTGGAGATGAGGATTTGCCATGCAGTCACTGCTTTGAGCTCTGCTGAGATCAGGGCAGAGCAGAATAGGTGACAGACAATAAATGAGGAGCTCCCTCCTCCCTCCTAAAAGTTCACCAATCTAAAAGAAAGGTATTGCAAAGCTCAGCACAAGGGAAGTATTTGAAAATAAGTTATGGAAATAAGGAGAAATTAAAGGAATACTACTGTGGGACTCATTATGGACTGAAACCTTACCAGGATGAGAGATGAGAAAAATTACTGTGAAATTTTAGATTAACTAGGACAGAATGGGTAGGAATAAGGAAGAAATAAAAGAACAACATGAAAATCAGAGTATTTAAAAAGGTATCAGAATTTCACTGTGATTATATACTTAAGAAATTCACTAGAATGTTCCACTCTACCACTGCTCTGATAAATGTTTTAAATTTCTTTCTGCTTCAGCTGCACATATGACCACAGTAAATCCCTGGCAACCACAGTTTAACAGTTGAAGGCAAATCAGAACTGAATACTAAGTTTTACATGGTAGTCAGAAAATGAAGCTCATTGTAGCCCACACAAGCATGACAACCACCAGAAGTCACCCCATGGTACCACATGCTGTCAGTCACTTGCTCCAGTAGCAGCAGCCTGCATCAATTCCATATGTGAATTTTTGGGGGCCATTTTATTTAACAGCTAGCAGTGAAATTAATAAAATTGAATAAATAAACACAGATCAAAACACTGACAAAAACATTAGTACTCCAATGCTTAATATACAAGCTTGTAATAATACTGCATAAATAATTCCACTACAGCAGAGTTAACCCAGTTCTGCTAAAGTCTGAGTACCCATTTCTATTTCTTGTCACATATTCCAAGCACTCTACACCCTACATGTTCATCTTACTGCCATGAAATTTGGCGTGCCACATCAGCACAACTCCAAATCCCAGGTCATTTCAGACAAGCACTCCTGAAATTAGTTTCCTGGAAAACAAACAAGAATTCAACAGCCTTTTTACAGTAATCTTCCAGATTCTACTGCTGCATTTATGCAGAGTTGTGAATAAAATGAGAAATCAGTCATGCTGACAGCATTCCTAAACATTAGACTTTTTTTTTTTTAGCTACTGTATTTTACTCACTCCCACTTTGAGGAAATAAAATAAAAATCTTTGCTCAGTGACAAATGTTAATTTAATAATCCACAAACTACCAAGTCCTTCATCATATTTGAGACTTTTAATCTACTCAAAAATTGCTAGAAAACAGAACTCCTTGGCCTTCTGTGGTGGTTTAGCCCTGGTTGGAGGCCAGACACCCACCAAAGTCAGTCTATCACTCCCCTTTTCAGCTGGACAGGGGAGAAAATAGATATTGAGAGGCTCAGGAGTCAAGATAATGACAGGGAAAGATGAGCCTGTAATCAACAACATTGGCAAAACAGACTCAACACAGAGTGAAGGAATGAAAACTATCTAATTTATGACACCAGACTACACACCCAGTGAGACCAGTCAGACAGAGAAGTGCGACCAGATCTCAAAGCACCTTCCCCCCACCCCTCCCTTCTTAGCAGACTTCACTTTAGTCATGATTCTGTTCCCTTCTTCCTCTCCACTGTGGCACGGGGAGGGGCAGGGAATGGGGGTTTTGGTTAGTTCCTCACGAGATGGTCTCCTCCTTAGTTGCGGGGGGCATTCCTCAAACCTTTCCCCTGCTTCAGCATGGGGTCCCACCCACAGGAGACAGTCCTTCCCATGGGGCTTCAGGTCTTCACAGGCTGCCCCAGCATGGGTCACTTCTATGGGGTGCAGTCATAAATCATAGAATGTCTCTCAGGCCCAGACTGCTCCAGCTTGGTGCTCTATGGGATCACAAGCCTCCCGCCCAGCAAACCTGCTCTCACGTGGATCCCTCTCTGGCTGGTCTCTGATTCTGTCTCTCTCCATGGGCTGCAAGTGCCAGCAGAGGCTTGCTCCAACACAGGTCACAGCATCTTCTGTATGTCTCCACCTGCTCCAGCATGGGGTGGGGCCTCTCCACAGGCTGCACGTGGGGTCTCGGCCTTTTCCATGGGCTGCAGGGGGACACCCACTCCACCACGGATTTCTCCATGGGCTACAGGGGAATCTTTCTCTCTGGCACCTCCTCCCCCCACCCTTCCCTGGCCTTGGTGTCTGCACAGTTTCTTACATCTTCTCACTCCCTTCTCTGGTGGCAAAAAGCAGCTGCTTGTGAGGGTTTTTTTCTCCTAAATGTGATTCCCAGAGGCCCCATGACCATCGCTGATTGGCTCAGCCTTGGTCAACAATGACTCCGGCCTTGAGCCAGCTGGTGTTTGCTCTGTTGGGCCTGCAGAGAGCTTCTGGCTGCTTCTTGCAGATGCCACCCCTGCAGCCCTCCCCTCCACCAGAACCCGGCCACGCAAAATTACAATGCCTTCCCATGCAGTATTAATTTCGTCTTGCATACATTAATTTGAAGTAGTCATGGTATACACACCATCCACAATCTCTACAACTCAACTCATTATTCCTGAGCAACATAAAAAGTGGAGTTATGGAAGGATTTCCACAGTCTAACATTTATGTAGACCACTGACACAAAGAAATACAAAGTTCAGGTACAAACCATCTCTTTTCTGTGAGGAAACTATGTTGGAGTAAGGAGATGGAAGCCAGCAAGGAAAGAGTACCGGCTGTGTGGCCGAAGAGCACACTGAAATATGCACAAGCAAAACATCTAGAAGAAAGGTCTGGCTTTCCCCTCTCCAATGAGTATCTATTTACACACATACATATGCAGAACAGAGTAAGTGACTTGGTATTAATGATTTAGTAGGACAAGCAAATAAGTTGGACTGAAAAGAGTCAAGGTTTTTTGTCAGGTGGCATCCTGGGAGCAGTGACCGGTGCTCAGCTGCCACCTGGGGCTGAACCAGGCCAGGTGCAAAGTGGAGAAACACAGACCTACACACCCATGTCCTACCACACAAGATGCCCTGGCTGACCAGGATGGTTCCACTGGACTGGAAGCTGGCGCACGTAATGCCCATCTACAAGAAGGGCCAGAAGGAGGACCCAGGGAACTACAGGTCTGTCAGCCTGACCTCAGTGCTAGGAAAGGTGATGGAACAAATCATCTTGAGTCCCATCACACAACATATGCAGGACACTGAGGAAATCAGGCCCAGTCAGCATGGGCTTATAAAAGGCAGATCATGCTTGACCAAGCCGATCTCCTTCTATGACAAGGTGACCCCTCAGTGGATGAGGGGAAGACTGTAGGTGTTGTCTACCTGGACTTCAGTAAAGTCTTTGACACTGTCTCTCACAGCATCCTCCTAGAGAAACTAGCTGCTCATGGATTAGATGGATATACTCTTTGCTGGATTAAAAATTGTATAGACAGCCAGGACCAGAGTGTTGCAGTGAATGGAGCTAAATCCAGCTGGTGGCAGGTCACAAGTGGCGTTCCCTGAGGCTTGGTGCTGGGGTCAGTCCTGTTTAACATCTTCATTAATCATCTGGACAAGGGGATTGAGTGCACCCTCCGTAACTTTGCAGATGACATCAAGTTGTGTGGGAGTGTCAATCTGCCGGAAGGCGGGAAGGCTCTGCAGAGAGACCTGGACAGGCTGGATCGATGGACATAAGCCAACTTTATGGTGTTCAATAAGGTCAAGTACTGGGTCCTTCAGTTTCATCACAATAACCCCAGACAATGCTACAGACTTGGGGCAGAGTGGCTGGAGAGCTCCCTAGAGAAGTACCTGGGGGTGTTAGTTGACAGGCGGCTAAACGTGAGCCGGCAGTGTGCACAGGTGGCCAAGAAGGCCAAAGGCATCCTGGCCTGTATCAGGAATAGTGTAACCTGCAGGAGTAGGGAAGCAATAGTTCTGTGGAACTCTGTTCTGGTGAGGCCGCACCTCGAGTACTGTGTCCAGTTTTGGGCTCCTCACTATAAGGATGTTGAGATGCTGGAGCACGTCCAGAGGGCAATGAAGCTGGTGAAGTCTGGAGCACAAGTTCTGTGAGGAACTGCTGGGGGTGCTGCGGCTTTTTAGTCTTGAGAAAAGGAGGCTGAGGGGAGACATTGTCACTCTCTACAACTACCTGCAAGGTGGTTGCAGAGATGTTGGGGTTGGTCTCTCAGGTGACAAGCAATAGGATGAGAGAAAATAACTTAAAATTGCACCAGGGGAGATTAGGTTAGGTATCAGGAAGAATTTGTTTACTGAAAGAGTTGTCAAGCATTGGAACAGGCTGCCCAGGGAGCAGTCCCATCCCTGGAGGTATTTAAAAGGCGTGTAGATGAAGTGCTTAAGGACATGATCTAGAGGTGGACTAGTCAGGGTTACGCTGTGTTTGGACTCAATGATCTTAAAAGTCTCTTCCAACCCAGGTGATTCTATGATTAAGTTACTGTAACTTTTACATGAAATATCTGAATGGATAAGAACTGACTAGATCCACTGTTAGCAGCAGCTCCACCATTCAAGTATTTTAGTGAAAATCTGTAATCCTCATCTATTTAGAACCGGTACACAACTGACCAGCCAAGAATCAAATGCTAGCTGCTGTCACCTTTGGCACAGCTGTAGTACTCTCCTAAAACACTCATATTTGGACTGTCTTTCAAAGGGCAACACCTACACCAATCTTACAGTAAAAATGTCAAACTAAGTAAACAAAATCACTATTAATAAGATTTATTAAATGCAAAAGTGAAGACGTCACAGAAAACTCTGTAAACAGTTGTGCTGATCAGTAAATATATGCAGGCAGAGATCAGAACACCCAAATTGTATATTACTATCCTAGCTTTATAAAAAAAGGAAACTAATTCATCCACCTTACAAAAAAAAAAATCCAAGTTTCACAAATCAATAAAGCCAGAGTGCTGCGGGATCTCAGAGGGCATGGCTCAGGTTGCAGACATACACTCAACATGACTTTGTGTTGATATTCTTTGCATACATTAATACACAGTACCTCAAATGCTAATAATGCTTAAGAGAAAGAGCAGAGCATGGAACCAATAGCCTGAAGATCCACCCTGAACTGTGGGCAGAATAAGAAGGGGGTAATTGAAGTATGTAGAAAACACTAATTTCATATATAAGTCTCTAAGTCACACGTATTAATTTCAGACACCATCACTCTGAACTATTGTAGCTGGCCGCCTGCCTTACCACGTGTGCACAAGCCAAGACAGAAATCAGCACACAGATTTCGCTACCCATTTAGAAGCTAAGTGCAAACTCCCGGGGCAGACAGCCATAAGCCAGCGATCTGACAATGCTCAGAGACCTTGGTCCACCACGAACCCACATGAGGCTGGGGGAGGGAGCCAGTGATAACACTGCAGGTAAAAATCGAAACGAGACGCCAGGTCTCTTGAACGCCCGCCATGCCGGCAGAGGCCAGGCGCCCGCTCCCGGTAATGCGGGCCGGGCTTTCCCCATCTCAGGGCATGCTTGCCCCGAGGGCCACCGGGCCGGGCCGTGGGAGACCGCGAGAGGACAGACATAAGCGCGGGCAGAGTCGGTGCCCTCTCCCGCTACCCGAGAGGCCAGCCGGGCCGCAGGGCGGAGGGAAGGCCTCGCAGGCGCAGCACCCTCCACCCCGAGCCGCCCGCACCGCCGGGCGCACCGCCCGCACCGCGCAGCACCCTCCACCACTCCCCGCTCCTCACCCGCGTCGAGGCCGAGCTGGTAGCAGGCCAGCGGCTCCAGGGACAGCTTGTAGCCCTCGAACTTGGGGTCCAAAAGCAGGCGCTTGGCCTGCAGGGAGCAGTGAGCGGCGCCCGCCATGCCGCGGTCCCGGGAAAACTTCGCGGAGCGGCGGCAACTCAGCTGCCCTCAGGCGACGCGCGAGAGCCGCCGCAGAGCGCCACGGGAAGGGGCGCGGGGCGAGCTGGGAGCAGGGGCACGGGGTGCGCCGGGAGCTGTAGTCGCCGAGCTGCAGCCTCCCCCCTCCCCGACTGCGTTTCCCGGCGGCGCTCGAGGAGGGCGGGGCACGCGGCGGGGTGTGCTCACGACTCCGCATCCTGTCGTCTGGGACCAGCGGCGGGGTGAGCGGGCAGTGCGCGGGACCCGGGCCCGGTGGTGCCCTTCCCCGAGCCCGCCGCGGCGAGGGTGTCGTTGGGCGGGGCGAGCCGGGCCAGGTAGGGTAGGGTAGGCCAGGCCAGGCCGCGGCCGGTGGGGCCTGGTGAGCTACCGTTCCCGCCTCCCCGGCACTAGGGCAGCTGGGTGAATACCGTTCCGGGGCTGCTGTGCGCGCTTCCGCCGCCGGGGCGCGTCCTGGAGCTGCCCTGTCGCGCCGTCCCGTAGTGGCGGGGCTGCGCGGGTGGCCGCTCTGCCTGGTGTGTCCGTGCCGCCAACGCTTATCAAAACCCTTCTGCTCCGCCAGGCTTGGGGAAGTCCCGCGTCGCCGAAATGAACAAAGATGCCCAGATGAGAGCGACCATTAACCAGAAGCTCATAGAAACGGGAGAACGAGAGCGGTGAGTAGGCTCCTCCTCCGTGCCGGGAAGAGGCTTTTAAGTGCTGCCAGGTGTGAGCGATGCCCAGGAGTAAAGATAAAGCAAGCATAGCTCTAAATTCTTCAAATGCTAGCACCTGAGACCCTTCTGCGTTATTTAAAGTTACACAAATGTTTTTGCCCTTTGAAGAGGGTTTTTTCCTTTTTTTTTTTTTCCCAGTTCTACACCTGAGGAGCTGGGAAAGCAAAGGGGGGTGGGGGTTGGCATATGAGTTCTAAAGCTTTTCCTTATTCTGGCATTGTTGTGTTGGGAATCTCCTCGTTCACATAAAAAGCGCTATTAAATGGAATTTTATGCAGTTAAATCTTTTTATTTCCTGATAATGAGACAAAGCTGTAGTTTTTGCTTTTAAGTTTTTCTTGTTTTCCTATCTCCCTTCTTGTTGGGGAAAGAAATGCCCAGTGAAACACACAAAGCAGCACTTGTGCAAGTCATAATGGAGATCCCAATAAAGACAAACAAGTCAGTTACACAATGTAGAGTGGCAGCTAGTTTTTGGCATTTTGTCCTTTCAGTCTGTTCTGTTTGCATTGCATGTACATGTCACTAGCATACTTAAAATGTTTTCCTCCTCCTCATTTCGCTGTATTTGTAAAGTTGTGAACCAAGCACACGGTTTCCTTCATTTTTCAAGGCCAGTATGAAAAGGTGTCTTCTTCTGAGGTCACTGCATAGCCCTGTACCTAGCTTTCAGTATTCTCTTTTGATACGTGGAATAGATGTGTATCATTGCAGCAGATTGTTGTGTCTTCTCTGTTTAACCCCTGAATCCTTGTTGCTTATGCTTCTAATTGCCAACCATGCTTCGGAGGATAAGATCCCTTCATCTTCACACAACACAAACTATGGTGTAACTGCGGAGAGAAATATACAGTTGAAGATGGCAGTACAGAATTCTCCTTTCAGAAAGGAGGGAGGGGGAAGGTTTTATTTCAAAGGCCTGATTTAAGGTGAAATACTCTAAGACTTAGCATATGTTTGCTAACAAGAGCGTAGCCTCTTGCAGTTCAAGTGGTTCAAAAGCTTCTATATCTTTTCTGTGGCTGCAGCATCACCAGTGCCTGAAGAAATACTGTGAATTAGCTCCTGAGCTGCCGACTCCTCATAGTCCAGCATGGTAAACTGAAATCGGTACTCAGATGGGTTAGGATTCACATGTTCAGCCATTTCTGCTGGGAGTTCTGCTATGAGTAATTTTCACATGGAAGCATATTTAAGGTGTCAGGAATGTTTGCTGTTCCTGACAAGTTTGTATATTGTTTTAACAGCCTTAAAGAGTTGCTGAGAGCCAAATTAATTGAATGCGGCTGGAAGGATCAGTTGAAGGCACATTGCAAAGGTAACAGTGGTCATATAACTAATATTCTTTGTAATCAACTGAGGTTCTACCAAATGAAGTCCCAGATGAAGGCTTTGCTGCTTGACAGTCAATTTAAATGAAACTTGGGCAAAAAGAAAGTATTCCTGGCAATTGGGTTTTTGTGTAAGAAAGAATCTTGCCATCGTGGCAAAAAACCCTTGAAGTTTCTTCTCTGATCTGAACCTTCTTAAGCTTTCTGAGCAAAGCATTGGAATTGATTCCCTAAGTACTCATGATGATAACACTTTTTGTTTGGATACTTGACTTCCTTGCCACAGGAGAATAGTGGTATGCAAGTTAGAACCAACTGAGAACTCTCTCCACATACAGGAGAGAAAGAACTGCATTTGTACTAAAGTGCAATTGTTGAAAATCAGGTCATCTACTGAAAGGAGAGAAAAGAAGCAGATGAACTTTGAAATACCCAATTGTATGAATAGTATTTAAGCATCCAGTAATATTACTGCCCAAGGAAATTTCCTTAAAGTAAATGACTTTAAACCTCAAGCTTTCACTTCAGTTCTGATTTTTGTCTGTTGTGCCCAGCAACTCAATATTCTATTACAAAGTTTTTCTTTTCGTAGGGCTGAGTGTGAAACTTTCCACAGGTGGATTTGCAGAGGCGGCTGAAATGCCGGGTGCCACTGCCAGAAGTTACTCATTTCAGTAGAACAGATAGTGAAAGGGATGTTTATCTGCCTTCCCAACTGTACGCTTTATACTCTGCTATAGTAAAGTTATGTAGAATTACTTGGTTTACATTAGTACCTTGAACTCTAAGTTCAAGTTACTAATGGTTTACATTAGTAACTTGAACTGCAGCTGCTGAGAATGCAGACTTCACTTGTCCATAGTAAGGGCCTAATAACCCCCATAAGAAAGGATGGTAAGGGGTTCAGGGGTGGAGTTTTTTTGTTGTTTTATTGGGGTGGGGTGCATGGGTTTTGGTAGCTTGTTTCAAGGCCTCTTGGCATTTTGGATTAGAGCCAATAATTGAGCAATCCAGGAACAGTTTCTACAGGAAATTAATCCAAGAAAACCAGTTTACAAGTAGTTCCTGTGAAGTACCTTCAGAGAGCATGTTTAGTGTCATGGAAACAGGAAATCCTGGATACTGATGCACAGTTAAAAACATTCTGAATTGAGGTTTCTTCTCAGCATTGACTTCTGCATCTGTCAGTAGCCTTCAAGGTACTACAAGTAGACAATTGTTTACATGCTGATATGTATTAATCATACACTGTAACTTAATCATAGCTTTTATTTTGCTGTAGACGTATACCTCTCTATTCCTTTGCTGGAATAGAGACACATGTTTAAATCAGTTAGGAAGAGTAGTATTTACTGGCTCTCTGCTCTCACTTCTTTTGTGTTCCAAAGTCTTACCCCAATTGCATCTCTGTCTGTTATGTAAAAAATGTGTTTAAAGAAGTATACCAACTTTGGAACTGCTGTAAGACCAGTAATACGCAAATATGGTAATGATGATAAGCTTAAACTTTGAAATCTTTGATTTTAAAATATGAGCTGATCAGGATGCAACAGTAGTGACAAGTTCCCATACTTAAACCCATACTATGAATGAGAGACTAAACCCACAGTACAATGCAGCTGGTACTGATTTAGTAATGCACATGTAGGTCGCACGCTGCTTCATACTCTGCTGACATATGCATGCAGGTCTTGTCTCCTAATCATTGGCACAGATTCTGTCTTTTAATGAATGAATTAAAAGACTTAAAATACCGTTCTTGTTCTTCCCCAGATGTCATTAAAGAAAAAGGATTAGAGCACGTTACTGTTGATGATTTGGTAGCAGAAATCACTCCCAAAGGCAGAGGTAAGGAAATAGAAACGTGGATGTGATAGTGCATCAATAAACATACCTACCTGTATTTCATAACATTTTGAAAGGGCATTATGAACTTGCTTGTGTTGGATTCAAAGAAAAATGTTAAATAGCTCAACATTACCTAGTCCAGAGGAGGGACGCAAAGATGAACAGAGGGCTGGAGCAACGCTCCTTTGACAACAGACTGAGAGAGTGGGGCTTGTTCAGCCTGGAGAAGAGAAGGCTCTGGGGAGACCTTATAGCAGCCTTACAGTACCTACAGGGGAACTACAGGAAAGATAAAGAGGGACTGTTCATCGGGGAGTGCAGTGATAGGACAAGGGGTAATGGCTTTTAATTGAAGGAGAGTAGATTTAGATAGAAGGCAGAAATTCTTCCTGTGAGGGTGGTGAAGCCCTGGCACAGGCTGCTCAGAGAAACTGTGGCAGCCACCTCCCTGGCAGTGTTAAAGGCTGGGTTGGATGGCGCTTTGAGCAACCTGGTCTAGTGGAGGGTGTCCCTGCCCATGGCAGGGGGGTGGAACTAGATGATCTTCATGGTCTCTTTCATCCCAAACTATTCTGTGATTCTACAATTAACTGCAAATAAACCATGAATTTGTCTTGTGTAGCAGCCATTCAGAATCTGTAATGACCTCTGAGTGGACACTACTTCTCTGAGTGGACACTACTTTTGTGTGTTACGTTATTTAGTCATGCATCTGTATTCATCTTTGTAATTGGTCCCAAGGAAGCTTGGGGTATGCAGCAGAGATGTTTTACAATTCCAGTTGTTTTTAAGATGCAGTATTTGAACTAACGGTCTTAGTGAAATGGGAAGTGAGAAAGGATGTAGTGTACAGATAGAGAAAAATGGAATCTCTTAAGGAAATACTGCTGTCTTTGGATAGTTCTTGAACTCTCTAATAGGCTTTGGTGTTAGTGGCAGAACTTCATCAAGTCTTAAAGTAAGTTTTCTAAATAACTTGTTGAAGAACCTTACTCTGAAGTCATGGCTGAGTTCTGGGGGAGGGTTGGTCCTAAATTTGTAAAGAAAAAAGGATAATCAAACTCATTTCTGGTGATAATACCTCTTTTACTGTTGATTAATCATTTCCTTCAAACTTTCCGATATTCTTGACTACAGCTAGACAGAAAACTATCAACAACAATGTTCTCAATAGACTTTGGCTTTAGCCTGTTTGAAATGGGAAAAATATAGATGTGCTTTATAAAATGCAAGCTTCAGTTACTTACAGCATAAAAAGAATTGAAAGAACAAACATAGACTAGAAGTGTTGTCAAAGGTTGGTATTAGCGTATTTTCCATTTTTTTCTTTTTTACTTCTCGCTTTCTTGTGTTTCAGCCTTGGTACCAGACAGTGTGAAGAAAGAACTCTTGCAAAGAATAAGAACCTTCCTTGCCCAGCATGCCAGCCTTTAACTGACATCCATCTGGGATAACGTCTGCATTATGTTAATCATATCAGGATTGGAATGCAGTTTACGTACTTAAGGATGAAATTATTTTTTTTTTCTTATGATCAAGTTAAGTTTCTTTGAACTGAATTGTTTTCTTAAATTTGATGTTTTAATAAAAAAAAATCGTGGACTTACGGTTCTAAGGCTCTTCTCTCTATCAGTAGCATCACCTAGTCTGTAATGTGGTGTCACCTAGTCTGGTTTTGAGTAAAGCTTAACTTTGTATTGCTGTGCAGACTACTTGCTCAGATTTTCAAAATGCACAGTTAGCAACTGTGTTAATTAGAAATGCAGCAGGGGGAAAGAAGTTGTTGAAAATCTGATATGACATGCTACGGAGCATATCCTTAATTTTCCCTAAGTAGCTGAACAGCATGATGAAGTTCAGACTACAGTGGTGGCAACCCCCCGCTCGGGGCGTTGGACACGGTGATCTCTGGAGGTCCCTTCCAACCCCTACAATTTTGTGATTTCTCTCAGTACTTCTTTGCTAGAGACTGAGTGGTTTGAAGTCTGACTTGTGTTGCAAATATTAACTCAGTAATTCAGAAGAAGCTGAATTCTTCAAACTAAAAAAGGCCTATCTTTCATCAGTAATTCTCTCTTCACATTGAGTTTACTTTCATTTAAAGGAGTCACTGTTCTGATCCACAACTACTCTTTTCTACCTTTGCTCATATTGAATTATGTGGATCTTTGGGCCCTTTTGAAACATAAGTGCAATGCAGTAATATCCCGACATAAATCTCTTAAGATGATACTTTATACATTACTGTATCTGGAACTGCAACATCAGCCAGGTCTATAAATAGATGGAAAATTAACGTTGATGAACAGAGAGACTTTAAAGTGAGAACATTGTATTTACTTGCCAGCTTCAATTTGAGGTGTCTAATAGATTATGTAGTGGAATAGAAGCATAAGCAGAAACTCAATAAGCAATTAGATACTGTTGTTAATTGGTTCCTATGAAAAAATAATTGACTCCATAAATCTTCATTGCTCCTGATGAGAAGTATGCTCTAAAAGCTGACAGAGTGGCTATTAGGAAGTCGTGCCGGTGCCAGTGGATCAGTGGTGTTCGCCCAATCCTCGCTGCCAGCTCCTACCCAAGAAGCCACTCTGGGGCACAGGGAGGGCACTGGCTGCTCCCCCACTGCTCTCCAGCCAGGGAAAAGTAACACGCTTCACTACAGAGCTCCTGTTTGATGAGACAAATGTCATGAACGTCTATCTGCACAAGACCAAGTTCCTGCTGAGAGTGGAACATCGCAGGAGCCAGGACCAGGGATCTTTCTGAGGGCCTGTGTTGTGCTGTGCTAAGTCTACCTTCATGCCAGGTTGAGCACACTTGCTGAATATCATTGGCTCTATACTGTTAAATATCAGAAAGAAGAAAATTCTTCTGCTTTAATGTTCATCTTGGTTTTTAAAAAGTTTATTTGAAAGCCTTAATTCAATGTTTGATTGGAACTTCATCTGCATTGAATATGTTCTAATTGCATATATGTATATTTATTTTGAGATTATCATTCTAGGCTTGATTTAGCCAATGCTAGTAACTGATGGAGTACAGAATGTTTTGTCACACAATCCAGTGGCAAGGCTGTAAAATATCTTCTATATTCTCAGTTTTGTGTTCTTAGAGGTTTTTCTTCAGTATCTTGCACTTGACTTTAAAAGTCTGCTTGATGAATGAGTGCAGTGTGTCACAGCACACAATACCTTGCTCCAGAACTTCTACTTGATTTCTGTCCCTGCAGTGGAAGGAGGCCAGACTTAAAGTATTCACACACCGAACTATGGAAGGCTTATTGCCTGATTAGTAAACATTGAGGTAACATCTAGAGTATGGCAGTTGAAGTGCAGTCACTCCCAGCGTGGTGTAGTTCTCTCTGGGCAGCTCATGCTTGGCACAGAATGAAGACTGAGCACTGTATGTTTTCAGAAAGTTGTGCTGACCGATCTGAAGTTAAAGGGCTGACAAATAGCTCTTTCACATGCTTCCAGAAATAAGTCGTAACGTTTTGCCCAGACTGGCTTAAAATGTAGGAACATTCAGAGGCAGAAGGGACCTGAGCAAGTGACTGCCATCCAGATACACACCAGTGGCTCCCATCCCAGGGTAACACTGGCTGCAACAGCCCAAGGCTGCATGTTCCTGCAGGTCATACCAGCGCAGCCTCCGTTCAGCAGCGAGGCAAGAAGCACGTTTCATGTGTTCAGACCCAGCTTATACTGCAGCAGGCCTCTCAGGCATCATGACAGATGTTCTAAGACTGAAATCAGATTTGGGGTGATGTCAGCACTGGGAAATGGGTTTTTGAGGAATAAATAGGTCCCCTTAGTGAGCTCATTCTTGTTTGATCTGCAGGTTTTACCTTCAGATCACAGGGTAGGTTTGTTTTGAAAACTGTTCTACGCACAATCTCAGCTTCACTCATTTGGTTGAGATTGAAAACAATTGGTAACATTCAGAATTTTACTGTCTTGATGAGGTTTGGTTTATTTGGGGTTTTTTTTGACACTGAAAAACAACATGATCTGTGCTGTTAAGGTTTCCATACCTGTAGCATATACAGAAAGATACATTAACTAATTTCTCTTCAAAATTTCTGCCTTTTCAATGTCATGAAATGCATCTGTTCTTTACACAGGCAGACAGCACCCAGAACTAGATAGCCAAGACATGGATTGATGTGAATTACCTCTGCTGTGAGCTTATACTTCTTTTAGATGGCAGCCCTATATATACACTCTACTAGGTGATTCAGCCTGGGCTTTTTGCAGACAAGCCTGTAAAAAATAAAATCAGTTTTAATTTGACATTGAAATAATGGGTCAGGTAACAGCTAGAGTAAATTGATAGAGCTCTGGATGCACTCTAGTCCAAATTCTATGTGACAGTGAATTGAACAGTCCTAGTGCTGTCAATGAAAGGCCAATAGAAAAACACTAGCTTGGCATAACCCTTATGCCCTGAGGGGTCTGAAATACACAATGAACTGAAACTGGTTAGATTCTAATTTGTAAGATAATTAGTTCCCAAGGAAAAGTTCTTCAAATAGACAGTCCAGGCAAAAAATGCTACAAAACAGTAACATCACCAAGAAATTCCACTGAGATGTCAGTTATGCTCAATATTTAGAACTGTATCATTCTGCCACCACATATGTTCCATTGGGGGTTTTCTTCCTATTGTTTACCCCATTCTTCTTAATTCTTGTATACTGCCATAATGTTTCAGCACAGACCTCTACCATTTAGAACCACAGACTGCTTTGGGTTGGAAGGGACCTCAAAGATCATCTAGTTCCAGCCCCCTGCCATGGGAATCGACACCCTTCATTAGACCAGGCTGCCCAAGGCACCATCCAGCCTGGCCTTGAACACTGCCAGGGAGGGGGCAGCCACAGCTTCTCTGGGCAGCCTGTGCCAGGGCCTCACCACCCTCACAGGGAAGAATTTTTTTGTATCATGATCTCCCCTCCTTCAGCTTAAGGCCATTACCCCTTGTCTTATTACTACATGCCTTTGTAAACAGTCCCTCTCCTGCTTTCCTGTAGGCCCTCCTTCAAGTACTGTAAGGCTGTTAGAAGGTCTCCCTGGAACCTTCTCTTCTCTATGCTGAACAAGCTCAACTCTCAGCCTGTCTTCATAGGAGAGGTGCTCCAGCACTCTGATCATCTTTGTGGCCCTTCTCTGGACTTGCTCCAACAGCTCCCTGTCTTATGTGGGGGCTCCAGAGCTGGACTCAGTACTCCAGGTAGGGTCTCACCAGAGCAAGAGCAAGATGTGCTGGTAACACTGGCTTCGATATGGTTGGCTTTCTGGGCTGCAAGTGTGTATTGCCAGATCATATTGAGCTTTTAATCAACCAACACCCCCACATCCTTCTCTTCAGGGCTGATCTCAATCCATTCCATGCCCAGCCTGTAGGTGTGCTTGGGATGGCCCTAACTCATGTGCAGGCCCTTGCACTTGGCCTTGTTGAACTTCATGTATTTCACACAGCCTCTCAAGGTTCCTCTGCATGGCATCCCTTCTCTCCATTATGTTGAACACACCACACAGCTTGATGTCACTGGCAAACTTGCTGAGGGTGCACTCAATCCCACTGTCTGTGTCACTGACAAACATGTTGAACAACACCAGTCCAAATACCAACCCCTGAGGAACATCACTCAACTCTGGTCTCCACTTACACATCAAGCCTTTGACTGTAACTGTAACTCTTTGAGTGCGACCATCCAGCCGAGAGAGAGAGAGAGAGAGAGAGAGAGATACTTAGAGAACAAATATGTCTGAAGACTGTTTAAATCCAGTAAGAGTTCATCAGTGCTATTTTAAAAATATTGCTGCTTTTCTATTCTTCTCTCCAGAGAGTCCTTTGGAGTGACAGCTCTGTGTCCTTATCTTTTCTTTCACATAATGGAGTATATTTAATTGTAGTGATTGTGACACCTTGATAACTTGGCTTTAACTTACTTAGTGATTGAGTATTCACAGGAGCAATGAAAAATATCCGATGCTTTTACCTGCTGGCTTTCTTTACATTTCTAAGTATTTGCAATTAAAACCATACTTGTGTTCTACTTGGCCTATTTTTCTCCACTGTTTAGTTTCTGAAAGAAACAGCTGTGGCTGCAGAGCCAAATTTGTAATGACTGGAACCAAAATTAGGAAAAATAAATGCCTTTCCTCATAAATAATTTATACTTCACCACTTCAGTGTAATGAATAGGTTAATCAGCATTGTGCTTGGAATAAGAAAAAGCCTTATCTTACTGCAGTATATTTCACATTTACCATGGTGCTTTCCTTCTGAACGGTGTTATTCTTACAAACATTCTTTGTGCTTACCTTGTAACTAGTGATGTAGTAGTAGGTCATAAAACAATATCCCTTTTAAGATATCCCTACTGATTTCTGTTTGTTGGTGTTACTAGGAAAGAGGTTATCTGTTCTTGCAATCACTGATCCTGAGGTAAAGTATCAAGTTGGTGCTGATAACATCTGCGGCTGGCAGCTGGTCAGTGAACACTGACAAGGGCAAAGTAACCTGGCTGGCTCCCATCAACTGCCTGCAAACAAAGCCAAGGGAAGGGTTGAGTTTTTCTATCTAGTGCAGAGGGCAAAAGCAACTGCTTCATTCCCTGGAAAGCAATGACACTGGAAATCTTAGAGACAAACTCATCATCTGCTTCCATGGGATCTTTGAATACACATGAACAGAGATGAGCATAACATTCAGCTTGCTTTACTGCACTGCTGAGACTGACACTCATGATGTAAAACTTGCAATCTTGCAAGGAAGAAGGAAAAACAGAGTATTGAAAGAGAGTAAGGAATTATTAAGGGCTAGCACTGTTTGCTAAACTTTAAAAATCTCCTAGTGTTAGTTTATTGACAGGAAAGCTGATAGAAAATATGGCTGTGATGTGTCAGAACTTCCTCAGGGAGAAAACAGGAAACAAAGTGCACTTTAACACAGAAAGGTATAAAGAGTAGATGGAAACAGAAGTCAGATAAATTCAAATTTAAAACAAGATGGTGCTTGTAAAAGTACAGCTGCTTAATCACTGGAACAAACTATGAAGAAATACGGCAGATCTTTATTTTTCAGTGCCTTTCTGAGAACAAGATGCCTTTTGGGGAGAGATGCTTTAGCTCAGAGTTGCTCAAACTTTCTTGAAATTCAGTACTCACCTGTCGGCGTTCCCTGGAGTTGGCAGCAGCCCCCAGTTCCTTCCTGCTGAGAAAGGAAAACCAGAATAAATACCCTGTGCTTATGCTTATGCTCCCTTGCAAAAGAAACAGAGCCATCCCCAAAAGTGTAAGGCCAGAGCAGTTCATTGATTCATATATATGTCCTCTGCTTTTTAACTCCTCTGTTCTGGAAAAGCTGAGCAGCATCTTAGGTGCTATTTTCTAACACTTCCCAAGGTGAACAAACTCTTTAATGAAGTTTCTATGAAGAGAAATGCTGCTTTAGGTGAACACAAGCAGCTGTTAGCCTCAGTACAGGTGTAACTGGGTGGAACACAAAGCTCTCAGAATCTAAAATGGAAGTGGCAGGAGCAGTCAAGCATTACACACACAATCTTTATTTTTTTTGTAACTGGGATTGAAAAGTGCTCCTATCTGGCTAATCTGGGAGCCTTTTCATGAGCATTCTGTTCTGAGGTAAGTTTCTGACCAAATCCTGTATCAGTTTGCTAATATTTGAGTAGTCCAGATTACATTTCAAAATAGCTGCTGACATATTTTTTGCAATGAGCTGCTTCATCAAATAGTCAATGGATGGGAGAGGACTATTCTTCCTCTACTGAATAAAGATCAGAAAGAGTGTCATCTATGCCTGGTTTCTACCCACTGACTGCTGCAGTGATGAAGATGACTTACAATGATGCCTCACTATCATGAGGTAAACAGGAAAACTTGATAAAGAGTTTCCCTTCCTTGACTGCTGTCTGGTCAAGACTATATAGATGAGGTTATGCTGTTATACTCAAAACCAGCTGTTGGTTCTTCCTCCCATCAAAACTGGTATCTGGATGTTCCTTACTGAGACAAAGTTTTTCTGAAGCTGGCATTGATTTTAGTCAGCGTTTGGGAGCTCAATGC
This sequence comes from Zapornia atra, assembly GCA_013400835.1. Lineage (NCBI taxonomy): Eukaryota > Metazoa > Chordata > Aves > Gruiformes > Rallidae > Zapornia > Zapornia atra. Next base: position 117,214 of record VZTU01025514.1, on the reverse strand, counting down.
TTCCAACAGCCACTTGGGCTTGGCACATAGTTCATCATAGAAGAACTTGAGTTTTGAAGTTTTTGAGCTATAGCATAGGTCTTTTTCAATTAATTTGTTTTAAGATGGGAAAGGGAGGTTTCATTACTTTTTTTCCTATTATTTCCCCAACTTTGGAATAACTCTTCTTGAAATGAGATGAAAATGAAAATGGAAAAAAGAAAAGAAACTCGCATTTTACCAACAGAAATTCTTCCAACAAATGATGAAGTGTTAAGAAGCAAAGAGCTTTGTGATTCTCAACCCCTCAAAAAACCCCACACATCCAACCCACAACCCAACCCCCCACCAAAAAAAAAATCTAGCAAGATTATCCTTTGCTTTCCTAAATGCTTTCCCCAACAAAGTTTCATGACCTTATCTTTCCATGCTAGGCATTCTCCTATTTCCCTAAATACATACCGTATGCATGCAGACACACATGCAGATAACTTTTTATAAAGCAACATTCTAGATACTATTTAGAGGATGTGAATTCAAATGCTAACACTATGCCTAGGATCCATCTTCTGATAGCTTGAACTTAGTACTTATAGTTCCATTTTCCATAATAAGAAATACAAGAAAGGCTGTGCATGTAAGCCAAGCAAGACTGCTTAAGGGCTACATGCTACAGAATGGAAAAGAAGAATTTCTGTTTAGTAATAACATTCATCAAATTATATAAAGAATAGATCCCATTATCCTCTCCCTAATTTGCAGTTGAGGAATATAGGGATTATATACATTTACTGATGCAAAGTCAACTCTATGCACAATTCCACCTTTGTACATGATGGAGTTGCTCCACTGTCTGCAGCTAATGGTATGCAGAGGCATCCAGCTGGCACCTAAAGGAAACGGATCTAGGAGCTGGGACAGAATGCTTTAATCCCCCTGAGATCCAAATCTTTGTGCTTGCTTATTGAGAGGATATATTCTTGCCACAGGGCAGCGGCAGGCACTGCTTTCTTTAGGATGCAGCTGACTGAAGAGCAAATAATTAGGATAACTTTTCTATAGAGCCTAAATCACAAAGTCAAGATCTAAAGAGCAGGTGGATTATTTGGGAAAGAGATAGGTTGGTCACCTCCTTCCTGACCTTCCGAAATGTAAGCAATCCCTCACTTTAAATCTTCTGCTGCCTGGGAGAATGGCGTTATTGACAAGCTACAGTCTCTTCTGCTATCAGTCATGGGAGGAAGCAGAATTCCAGTACTTCTATTCACTTGAGTTACTGTGAAAACAGTAGTTGGGAGAGCAAAAGGAAGCCTGGCTCTGTAGCCTCTTAGTTAGCTCACTTGCCTGGCAGGGACAGAGAAAACTGGGTTCCGGTACCTACCCCCTGCATCAATTTTGCGTATTAACCCACCATCATAGTAAATACAGAATCACCTTAGGAAGGAGGAGCTGATGCCATCCGTAGTGAGAAGAACCCAAGATCATCTCTCCAGAAAATTTCTTAGCACCAGGATAAAGTCACTCATTCTTTATTACCTCCACGTTCCTTACAGCACTGAACAAACCAACCAGCCTCTTTCCACCTGAGGTGGGCATTCCTCTAGGCTCACTAGGGGTTTTGTCACACAGTAGGACCCACCAGTCAGCCAGACTCCAGTGTGAAGGTCAGTGCCTTGCACAGAGATACTAAAGGAGACAGAATTCCTGGAGCATTTTCAGGGGAGCAACAAAACCTGCCTCGTCCAGGAGGTCAAACCTCCACAGCCTGCTCCGAGCTCAGGGAGACCTAGGCAGCCACTGCTGCTCTCTGGCGTCTCCTGGCCACTACTTCCAGGCAAAGCACTTTGGGTGTGTGCCTCTTGAGAGTTTCAAATATGATTTTTTTTTCTTCTTTTTTTGAATTATATGCTTGTTAAAGGTCAGTTTGTTGAATTTTCCTATGAAGGCCTCTCACCAAGATCACTGGTCTGGAAATTTCCTCTAGGAGGCATATCAAGCCTTACTGTGCATGAGGGAAGGAATTTAAGGTATGCTGGCAGAGCCAGTGGAGAGTATTGCTTCAGCCTGGAAGACCTTTAGAGAGAAGAGAGACTTTCATGACCACTTGCTTGCTTACTCGAGAAAGGGGACAGGTTTTCACACACACTAGGATACACCTTTGCCTAAACTTAGGCAAACTCTTTGGACAATACCTAAGATTTTCCTGGGAATACGAAAATGGAATGAAAAATGTATCTAACAATGAAACTTTCCCCACTCAGAGTTTCAGGACAGCTAATGATGAAATTTCAAAGAGCAGAATATGAATTTGTCGCAGCAGTATAGAAATTCACTTCTGAATTTTACAGTAAAAACCTGCAAGTTTTCTGTGGTTGAGACTATAAAAACTCTTCCTTGACAAGAATCAAATACTTGTGGAGGAAAAATTCCTTCTGTAAATGTAAAATCTGACTTACTGCACAATTCAACAGGACTGTAACTGACGAAAGGTACCCTTCAATATAAAAAGCTATTTGTAGCTTTAACAAGTGACTGAACAGCCACAGAGCACAAAAGTAAAGGAAGCACATGTACTGTAGGAAGGAGAACTCATACTGAAAGAGAGACTATATCCCTTTTATAGGCAGAATAAAATTATTAAATAGAAACATGAATGTATCAGGATGGTACCTACCCAGTAGCCATGGAACAATCAACCACTGAGTGGTGGAAATTGCTTTAGATGTACAGAAGTGACCCTAGAAAACTTGCAAATTGTGTGGTGATAAAATTGGTATGTTTAATCCTTTGTATCTGTAAAAGAAAAGAACTACTTCAAAAAAAATGTAGTTCCCTCACTTAAAAAAAATGTAGTTCCCTCACAAACTTCACCAGTTTACTGTAGCAGCACTACATTTGCTGTGGCAATATCTAAAATTTAAGAAGATCTCTTTGGGAAAACTAATTGACCCAAAGGAATCAAAGTTGAAAACTTAACAGCTAAGGGTTAATAGTATTTTTTAACAGAGTACTTATCCCTGCAAACATTTATTTTAACAAGTTACATTATTCCTAAATTTGAAGTTGCATAAATATGTTTTTATGAAGACAGTTATTCTTCATTAGCAGTCCATCAGTTTATGGAATTTATTCCCATTAAGGCAACTGCCACACGTGGGTCTGTTATGCATTTAGGGGGACAGTGTGGGTGAGCCACACTGGCAGTTTTTATATTAAGTGTGGGTGTTTATATGCACATTTTTAAACATTTCATTCTCACTGTAGCATATTCCCTATCGAGTATACAGGCTGTAATGCCAAAACCTGAATGTATTCTCAAAGGAAATGCCACTGGCTATCTTCATAGCCTGGCCTCTCCCCATGTGCCATGCTTGCAGGTTTTCTTTTATGTGTGAATGCAAATGAAGATTATTTTCCAGTTTCTGCTTTAGACAAGATAGATATACTGGAAGGTCTAACTGCTATAGTAATGGTTTTCAAACAATGCTTAAAATCAAAACCAGCATTGTATGTACTGAGTTTCTTTCATTGCCTGCAGGCATACGGGAGCCAGTCCCCACCTGAACAGCACCGTAGAAACACTTCCCTTCAGCTTGGCCACAACTGTGCACTGACTCGCTATGGGCTCTTGATCCTGGACCAGTAGACTGACTTCCTGGCTTGTCATTGGATTTGCCTCATCATCAGAAACCTGACAGCCTGGACTCTGAGCTGCCCCCAGCCTGCCCTGCTTCCAGTCCTGGCTGGCAAGGCCCCTGCCCTGCTGTCAGCCACATCACACTTGTCTCCTTGTACCTTTGGGGCCTGCTCCCTGATGAAGAGTTGGGGAAATGCAGTTACAGTGTCTGTAAGTACATGGGAAGAGGGGAAAAAAAAAAGAACCGTGTATATACCCAGGCCTCCCCACAACAGCCACTGTCCTGGCATCCATCTCCTCATTGCCTGAAGCAACAGCACAGCAAACAGCAGCTAGCAGGTTAGCTCTGCTGGCAGAACAGTAAGTCTTTAAGGGAGATATCTTAAGAGAGCAGAAAGAACTGGGTGGTAGTCTGGAGTTCAAGTATCAGTGCCTTCTTAAAAGGTGACTAGGCCACCCCATGAGAAAAGGGCAAATCTTCCCTTTACCTCACCTGCTGAGCCTGTCAGATAGAATTGCAACCGGAGGCACATGCAGCGCGCTGGAAATATCTTACATGAGGTTACTTAACATCTCCTTCCTTCCCCTTTCTGCACATCAGCAATGAGCGAATACAGTGTACCCACAGACCGGCCACTCGGGACGCACGAGCCCTTCTGAAGCCCCTGGGTACGCGCAGGCAGTCGCTGGCACGGCCCGCTGCCAGCCGAGGCCTCATCCTGCCGGGAGCTGCTCCAGCCATTGGCTTTATTTTTTTGTTTTTAGTAGGTTCCAAGTTCACAGCTCAGCACCTACCGGCCATACAGGAATGCCTTCCGGCCAGACATGCAGCGCCCTGACAACAGTAACGACCAGCGCTTTTTTCTCACAGCCCCCCGCCCCCGCGAAGTGACAAAGGCCTGGCTCAGGCGGCCGCTGCGGGCAGGGAGCTGCCCGCCCCGCACAACCGCCTTCACCAGGAGAGTTGTGAAAAGAGATCAGGCTGCTTGCGGAGGCGGGCTCCGGGGCAGTCTGGGCGTCCGTACTCTGACCCGGGCACCATGCCCGCAGCGGACCAGACGGGCCATGTCGGCCACGTTGGCCCAGCGGCGCGGCGCGGGGCGGGGCGGGGCAGGAGCCACGGACACAAGCGCCAGCGCTGGTTGGTGGCGCAGGGGGAAGAGGCGTGGCCGGTGGGTTCGTCGCCCGGGTGACAGGAGGCCGAGATGGCGGCGCGGGAGGTGGCGGCGCAGCGGTGCGCGCCCGGCTTTGAATGAGGGGCGGCTGGCGAGGGCGGAGGCTGCGGGAGCGGCCGCTGCGGGAGCGGCTGCCTCGGCCCCTGGCGCCCCCCGGAGAGCCCTTCTCCTCCTCGGTCCTCCTCCCTGGGGCAGGTGAGCGGGGGGAAGGGAGCCCCACCTTCTCCGACGGGTGCGCGCTTCCGCCTCGGCGCGCCTGGGCAGGCGGCCTGGCCTCGCTGCCTTCCCGCCGTGGGGCTGGCCCCTGCGGGTCTCACTCGGGAACGCCTCCGCCACGTTCCCCGCCGTGCTTGGGGCGCCCTGGGGCGGTGTGACCGCCGTCACAAGTGGGCTCTGTCGACCCTGACCCAAGGGACTGGCCGGTCCCGGGCAGCTAGAGGCCCTCAGCCGCCCCGTATCTCTGCCGGGCTGGCCCAGCCCGGGCCCCTTCTGGGGTGGAGGCGGAGGAGGGGGGAATTCCATGGGCTAGGGGAAATGTGAAGTGACTATTGAGTAGGTAGGCGGCGTTTGCGGGCTGCGGGGACTTTCGCACCCTGTGAAAAAGCACTGGATGGGGGGGCACGTCCTGAGAGCTGGTGGGGTTTGGGCTTTCTTTGGTGTCCCTCGGGTATCCGTGGGACTGCATTGCTTGGGGCTGCCCAGTCTGAAATTACTCTTTGTTCGTACTAACTAATAAATTGCATAAAAGTTAATGTGAAAGTTGCTTAGTATGCTTTTAAAGGCTTAAGAATCTGTATCAGGTCACAGAAAACTTAAGTGGTACCATCTGGCTTCAGTGCTGACTGTAATTTAAACACTCAAGTGCTGTTCTGTAGAACAGTGGGGCAGTATTTCATGGTCATGAATTCCCAATGCAAGCACCTCTGTTGCACATCTAATGAAAAATAGTATTGTTTGCTGCTTTACAGACCTTCTGAATACTCAAAACATGGATGTGCCATGTAGAGTTTTTTTAAGCTATCTTGCACAGCATGACTGTTACTGTTTCTTGATTGTAAATACCTAGTGCTTGTCAAGACAGCAGATGTTGCAAGATGATTTTGTGGTAGTAACAGTGAGGGTGTGTTAATTTGTTTTCTCTGGCTTTGAATGTCGATATAGCTAACTTAAGTCCAGGATGACTAATAAGGACTGGAGCAGAACTGGGCTCTCTTGTACTCTGGTTCTGTGTCTGAGAACTTTTCCAGTGTCACAAAGTGAGTTATATGAATTAGTGTATTATGTCAAAGACATCTTCCAAATGAGAAAAAAGTGTTAGTGTGGTATCATGGGATTACACGACTTCAATCTTTATGTTCTATATGCCGGTTTTCAGGATGTAATAACGTACATAGGTAAGGAATTGTCAAGATTGGAGCTTGATTTCTGGAAGAGGAAGGAGTAAGATGAGGTGGTGTTACTATAGAAGTTTTACGTTTCTAGAAGTAACATGTTTTAAAAAAGAAGAGCTGAAACTCTGTATAACAGTGTTAGGTGTCTAGGAATAACTTAGAAATTGCCAACAAGCTTTTTTTCCTGAATTCTGCTATCTTCTGTAGCTTCTGATTGTCTTGAAATCTCTTCCTCTACTTGAACACCTTGGACGATTTAGCTCACTCCCATAAATCACAGGCAGAGTAGACTTCTCTCCCAGCTACCTCGCAAATGCATAGCTAGGTTGCATGCACTGAAAGTTGGAGCATTAGGGTTGAAACTACTGTACCTATTATGGACATCCCCCAACCACCTACCTGTAGCTAGAGGAGATGCCTCCTAATCATCCCTTTGGTTTCTGCCACTTTTTCCGGTGCCAATTTTAGTTCCACAAAGTGACTTTCTTTTAGAATTGGCTCAGTTTGTTTTGAAATACTGTTTGTGGTGTTTGTGTGTGCAATTAGCATGAAAGAGGAAGTGTTTCTCCAGGTGACAACATGCTTGTTGTACAGTCCTGGCCAGTGAGAGTCTTGCTCATTGCACCATAGGTGACATAACTCAGGCTATGTGTGCTGCCAACGATTTGCTGGCTAGTGTCAGTGAAGTCAGAGGTGCCAGGAGCTCTAATGCAAGCTGAAAGCAGTGTAAAGATGTTACAATGCAGTTAACTTCTGAACTTCCCCTCCCTTCACTGTATTTCTTTCATAGATCCATAAAATGTTTTGGAGGATAAGTTACCTCCTTCTTCTGAGGGCTCTAATGTGTTTAATGTGCTGTGCTTTAATCCTTTCTGTGCTCATCTCCCATGTGAGCACCGTGGTGACTTTTTACCAGGAGAAGGGAGTATGAGCCATGCAAGTCAAACTCCAGCTAAATTTGGTGTCTGTTACAAAATTGTTGCATTGACAGCTAGAATTGAGTTAACTAGGATTCATGGCCTGATTTATTTGCTTGCTTGCATCTGTCTTAATGGCACTTAAAAGTTCAGTTGACAGTAAGTCTGATAAATGTAATACATTAAAAGCAATCTTGATAATAGGAGAAGGAAAGCTCTATCCTGGCTTCCAAATGGAAGTGTGGGGTGTGATATGCACCAGGGTGTATCAGGCTGAGAGAGAACTCTCAGATTTATGAATTCTAGTCCAGTGTTTCACCTTTGCCTCCATCTGTTAAGAAATGTTCTAGGATTCTTGCTGGAGCACCATCACTTTGTATGTCATCTCTGTACCATCCTGTATCCTACTTGGCTGCTGATATAATTGTATTTTCTTTTGGGATTGATTGTCAAGGAAATGTAGAAGGAAGATTGTGGCCCAGCTATGTAGCATTATGCTGTTCAGTATTTGTTCCCATTCATGAAATAAGGAAGATATGTGGCTGTGCTTCTTTCCAGTGTTTGAGAAAGGTGGACAAGAAAAGAAAACGCTTTGTTTCACCTTTGCAAGTTTAGTGTAATGCTATCAGGTGAATTAAGCTTGCTGTGAACTCAAGCAAAATTAAGGTTCCATGTACATTTGTATTCATACAAGTGCTTCAGAATATAAAATCATTTATCTCTAAAAAAATAATTTAACTTTAAAAAAAAACCCCACTAAAAAGCACCGAACAAAACTCAAAACCTTTAGCTTTCACTTTTCTTTGTGGGTAGTGCTGTCTTCAGAGCAGCAGTGCAAGGACTTCAAGGGTTGTGTCAGACTTGAAGGGGGGGAATGCTTAACTTGTCCTGCTCTTGAGCCAATAATTGGTTCAAGATTCTATTTTAAACAGCTTTTAACATGTTGCTAAAATGAATGCATATATACTGCTTATCTGAATTAGCAGTATAAAAACTGGATACACTGGCGAGAGTACCCTCTGAAGGTGGATGATGGCTAATGTTGCTATAGCTAGCTGCTAGCAAGTTGTTCCCAAAACTCTGGTTGTGCATCTGACAATTTGTAGCATACAGAGCTTAAGATAATTGGGAGGGCTGCAATCAAAGCTCAGATCGGGGCAGGCAAAACAATACTTAGTGTCTTGAAGGGCCTAGCACTGCCACAGCTGAAGTGAAATTAGTTATGTGCTTGAGTGTGCCTCATTATAACTCTGAACTTCTTGCATCACACACAGAAAGTGGAGAGGGACAAGATATCTGATAGTTATAGGGAATGGCAGGAGCTATTGAACCCCGCCAAAACAGGCGCACTGGTGATACTGTGAGTGCAGTCACTCATGTATAGGAATGACCTGGGAAAGAGGGATTAACTCTTGTCAGCAGTAAACTTCACAAGTTTGCAAGCCAGACTTCTTCTGGATTCTGGGTTTTTTTTAGTTGTTTCCTTTATATTGAGAAGTAAATACAGTATACAATTTGATACTAAAAAAACAGTTGAAAAACTCGGTATGCATATATATCACATATCTATATATAACTGACACACTTGAATGTTGTTTTGATTTCAGTTTCACACTTGGGCATTTAGTAAACTTCCAGTCCTTTGCACTTACGCACAAATAATACTGAGTTTGCAAAGGTTTTTGACTAATGGTTGTTTTTTAATTTAGGACCTGTCTGGACTGTCCAGTGTGGCAGTTACATAGGCTAAAGAATGGGGAAAATGGCTTTGCTCTTTCTAACATTGAGTACTTTTCTAGTCCTTCCCTTCCTGTCACCCAAGCTGATAGAATAGTTAATTCTGGTAGAGAAAAGTGGAGTGAGCTTTTAAACAAACTTCACTTCAGAAAAGACATCCCTTTATTCTCATTCCAGCAGGTCACCTGCTTTCATACCTCAGATCCTAGGTAGATGGTTTCTAATTGCTTCTCTGAAAAATAACTATTTCTTTCACCAATTCAGTCTTAGTTTGCAGTAATTTCTACCTTTAGAATATGTAACTGTCCATCTAATTACTGTCCAGTGTTTGGTTTGGGGGTTTTATTTTAACTTCACTATTTCAGAATCTAAATTCTTAATTGATGCATTCTCCTGTCACCTAGATACTGTCAAAATTACTTACTCCAGATGGTAATCAAGTGCTTGAGCACAGTGTGAAATGATAGTTCTACCTTGAAAACTAAAAGCTAAATCTGTTGGACAGTGTCTGCTGCTCTTGCTTCTATGTGGGAAATGTTTCATATTCCTGTTAGATGAAGAGCCCATTTAATATCCACTCATCTATAAGGTTCTCTACATCGTCTTAGTCTCATTTCGTGGGAGACAATGCTAGTGTTGGAGCAGAAGTGACATGTGTTCTATGAGGCCTTTCTCCTGAGCTACAGCTTGGTAGTGCAGTCTGTAATTTGGCAGTTGCTGACGTAAGCCTTCCATTTAACACTAAAAGGGCCTGTTTGTTTAAGTAGCCACCCTGTATGATTTTTCAGTAGCAGAAATTCCTGATCTAGACTGTATGTGAAGCGATATTTCCAGTACTATATTACTATTAGTGTTTAATACTAGTTGCATTATCTAGCAAATGAGCACCAATTTAAAAAAAAGTAAATCTAAGCCCCATGAAGCTCACAAATCCCATTATGTACTTTTTAATAAAATCCTCAGGGCAATATTGGAGCAGCCTACCTAATGATCCACCTTCCTGACTCTTCCTAACTTAAAGCCTGGAATATAAAAAGTGATTTAAATGCCATAGCATATTTGAAATCAAGCTGCCCTTCCATGGAATACTCATGGCCTGAGGAAAATGTCACAGGGCTGCCTTCTCTTCTCACCAGGAGGTATGTTAAACTTGCAACAGAAAATATTGTTACAAGTGTAGATGTGTATAATGAAAAGCTATTTGTGAAGCCTAACCTCTTACTCTTTACTCCTAAATGTCTACCTGTATAAGAGAGAAAAGGGATCCTTGAGATATAGCAGATTATTCTTATACAGTCTGTACCTATTTGAGGTGATCTCTTTGAATAATGTGATAGTAACTGAGTATAACCAGCTATGCAAAACTGCAACAATTCTCTAGATTATCAATTTGACACTGAAAAATTGTGATCAATGTAAGTGGCTTCAGCCAAAGATGAATGTTTTTCTCATATGGGTTTGTGAGTTTGATCCAGTCTGGCATAGGGATATTGATAACTGGTGCTGTAGTGCACACAGGATGGACAGAGTCTTTCTTTGCTGATGATTTTTCAGTGACACTGGTTCTAAAATAAGCAGTGTTCTCATCATGTGTTTCCATCAAAACGGAATTTAAACTTAAATGGCTAACTTGGAGTTTGACTATATGACTAAATTTAAATTTATACATGCAAGACTTGCTCAAGCAAGTGTGAGCTGCCTCCTGATGATTATTATTCTGTTCTTCTTACATTGCTAGTGTTCAGTGCCAATGTTAGTGTCTAACACAGATCAGCTGTACAGTCACTGCAGTTGATTGCCCTTGCTTCCCCTTTAAAAGTGTCTTTAACTGTGACTTTACATTATGTGCTCTTTCTTTAAAGGCCATATACATTAGGTACTTGTATTACTTGCATCAGTGAAATATCCTGATAGAAGTAGGCATGTAGTATCTCTGATGTAAATACCTCCTGTCTTTTCTTGCATTAATATAGTTTCACAGAATGATCCTTGCTTATAAGCAACTAATGAAATTGACTTTAAAACTATGTAAAGGTGTATAATCCTCTACATCTAACTTTTTTTCTTTTGCAGGAAGGGTTTCTCACCATGGCCATAACACAGTTTCGACTCTTTAAAATCTGTACTTGCCTGGCAGCTGTGCTTTCTTTCATTAAAAAGTTAATATGCAGGTAAACATGTCTTACTTAATTTGTTTACCTTTTTTAATTACAGGTTCTTTCCTTCTCCAAACACCCATCCACTGCTTTTCCCTGTTCTGATTTTACTAATTGCAAAACAATCAAAACAGATAAAGAATTATTCTGACCTTGTTTTTAATCTGCATATATTCCTTCTGAGTTCAAAAGTCAACGTAGTGCAGTTGTGAGTGTATCTTGTGGTATGATAGCTCTAGTGAGGACTATTTTCTAAACTGCTGTAGTAGGGTTTTAAAATTTTCTTTTGTAACAATCCTATGTCAAACTTTAAGGAAAATTGTTCTCTGTATTTTCTACTTGGTGAGTGTTATTTTATTTTTTAAGAGATGGCAGTTAATGGCAGCATCCACCCAGTCATCATTCTGTAGGCTTCCATTATAAATGTGATTCTCATTCTGCTTGGCCAAGAAGCAGTTGTCTGAAGCTTCAGATTCTTCTGCCTGTTGAAGATTCTTTCAGAATTTTGGAGGACAGTGATTAAAGTTTAAGGGAACTGAGGAACTGTGGGGTTTTTGTGTTTTGGGGGTATGGGTTTTTTTTGGAGGTTGTTTTGGGTTTTTTTTTCTAGTTTTTTAAATGAATATGACGGTTCTGGTTTTGGTTGGGATAGAGTTAATTTTCTTCTTAGTAGCCAGTGTAGAGCTGTGTTTTGGATTTAGGGTGAGAATAATGTTGATAGCAACAACTAAAACATCAGTGTGTTAAGTCATGCTTGCATTAACTCAAGGACTTTTCAGGTTCTTATGTCTTGCCAGTGAGAAAGAAGCTGAAAGGGGGCAAAGCCAGGACAGCTGACCCACACTATTCCATACCATATGATGTCGTGCTCAGCATGTGAAGTTGGGGGCAGTGGAGTGGGAGGTGGCAGTCACTGCTTGGGGACTGGCTGGGCATTGGCTTGCGGGTTCTAGGCAATTGTTTTTCATTTGCATCACTTGCTTTTCTTGGATTTTATTTCCCTCTTTAATTTCCCTTTTCATTACATTATTACTGTTGTTGTTGTTATATTTTATTTCAATTATTAAACTGTTCTTATCCCAACCCAGAAGTTTTCTCACTTTTCTGATTCTCTGCCCCATCCCAGTGGGATAGAAGTGAGCGAGCAGCTGTGTGATGTGTGGCCAGCTGGGTTAATTGACAATGACTTACTTTTTGCTTACTCTTGTAAGTCACACTTAGTGTTCTTTTGAGTTGTAGACCGTGAACGTGGCACTGTAGTGCCTAGAAACATTCAGAAAACCCTGAGGAGTTACGGTTGTGTAAAGTAGAGTTCAGTAGCAGAGTACCTGAGGTAGATCTTCTTGGCACTGAGCTGTCGGTTAACTTCTGTTACTTCTTGCCACTCTTGCAGTGTTGTTTTACATAAACAAATAGCAGTTTAGAGAAATGAATTCTACTATTGTGCATGATGACTACTTTGCCAGTGAGGTTAAGTGTATGCAGAAAATGTGGTAGACAGAAAATAACAGTTTTATTTCCTGTTCATCTTATTTCAAGTACAAGAGTAAGCTCTCCACTGTTTGGTAAATATACTACAGAACTGGGGGAAGCTTAAAAAAGATACATTTTAATGCTGCATACAGCTGTGTAGATGTCAACTGTAGTTCTGTGATTTGAATTCCAAATTAAATTTAAAATATTGTTGCTCAAGTTCTAGAAGTGGAGACACTGAGGTGATGATAGCTTCTATACGATCTCTATAAGTGCTAAGATAGCTTTTGTAAGCAGATAATGGTTCAGTAGGTGTAGTGGCAGTATTTTCTTTTGTTTCTCAATTTTTGAATGAACTAAATCCTTGAATTGACAGCTGAAGAACTGCTTGGGAAAAAAGTAGGAGAACTTTTCTTCCATGAATAACAATGAAAGAATGAAAATTCAATGTCTTTCACATAAGCAACTCAGTGGATCAAATTATTTCAGTCCATTAACTACAGATGTCTGTCTTGTTTAGTGTCAGCTGCAAAGCATAGCTTGATAAATTTTGTTTTCCTGTAATGCACCCTTACTTGTGAGCGTGCCTGACAACCAGCAAATGTGATTTAATTAAATGTGCATTTTAATTCAATGCATATGAGCTAGTACTTACTTAGATTATCTAGTTTACATTAGTTCTTTATTTAAACAAGTGCCTGCAAAGGTCATTCATCTTCATGGTCCACATAAAGCCTACATATAGTAACAGTCATATCTTCAGTTAAAACTTTTTTGATAAAAGACAGTCTACATGAACCTACTGTTTCCTGGAAATAAAAGATATAAAAAGAAACAAAAAACTTCATTATGTTTAAAGTTTCTGGGCATCTCCTCCAGCTGAGAAATGTTGCTCATTAGTTGGGAGAAACAAACCTAAGAACTCTTGAGGCATTTGGCATTCAGAGCAGTGAATAATGTCTGTCTAATGATGGTTTTGAAGCAACTGTTCCTATAAGCATCTTGTTCCTGTGTAGAAAAAGAAGTGGAGCTGTGTAGCTTTTCTCAGTGCTGCCCTGTGGAGAGTATTTGTTTGCAGGGTGTATGACAGAAGATGTTTCCTTCCACCATCACCCTTGTCATTGTAATCATTTTGGTTAGATGAATGTTTGCTATAAGCCACTTTCTGGAGTCTTCTAGATCATATAAATAGGGAAATATATACAAACATAGAAGTGGTGACTTAGAATAGTATTAAAGTACAGGTCTGAAAGAGGATGGTTGGATTTCCTTAGAGACTTGAACTGAATCTAGTTAGGCAGAACCAGAAGTTCGTGTTTGAAGAAACAGTATTTTCACCTACCTTTACCCTGAACTGCTGCTTTTCTGCTTAAAGGAACAGTTTTTAAAGTTATATAAAGCCTGAAAATCTGATAATAGCACTTGATTTTTCCTGAGGAAGAATCTGTCAGGCATAAAGTAAAAATACATGCACTCACTCACCAGCATGTGGCAGAGGTGGTATTATAAGCAATTTATCTATTCTGAGTTGATTGTAAAATGTTCTATAATAGTAAAAGTAAAGGATGTGAACTCCAGGCTTTGCTTTCTCAGTTTTATTCTCATCAGTAGTAATAAAGAAATATTTTTTTCCAAGCTGCATAAGGTCAGTTAGGTGCCTGTCTTGCTCACCTTCTTTAGGGAAGGCGCGTGCAAGCCTGCGTTTCGTTCCCTTACAAGACTGTAAAAATGAAATTACTTGTCAGCTAAGAATATTTTAATTATTGTGATCTTTGAATGTTGTAATTAAATAAATATCTAGGTGGGATTTTTTGCAAAGCGTTAGTGTTTTCAGTGAAAATCATTTTATATAGTTCCTGAAAAGCTTTTAGTGAAACTGTGTTGTTTATGTAGAAGTGTGCATTTAACAGAAGCTGTGGACTTCCATAATCTTGTACTACTTCTACTTAGACTTTGAAGAAAAAGGTGTGTTACAGGGCTTTCAGATCAAGCAGCTCAGAGTGATCAGCGTTTGATATATAAGACAAGTAGATTTTTCACAGTAGAAATGGTTCTTTAAACAAACGTAGATCCATAGTGTTTGCTTCATAAGCACTGACAGTCTTAAGTGTTGTGACTGTGTGAAAATAACTGAGATAATTTGTCCATTTTTTTATTTCTTAGAGTTGTTTCTTTTCTATTGCCACAGCTGTTTGAAGAGTAAATTTTGTTGTGAAATTCTTGCAAACAACACCTTAAATTCATGATGAAATTCCTTTGTTTAGCAGACACTTACTGGCAGTAGTTAAAACTAAGGTAGTTTAAGCACTTAATGTTTTAGCCATGATCATTTTCAGTAGTGCTCTTCTCAGACTTCCTCTTTGTTTTTTTTAAACTTAGTGCTCATGTTTTCAGAGCTTGGAGGAATCCTACATTTTTCTTTCAGGTCTGGAAGAGGGCGAAAGTTAAGTGGAGACCAAATAACTTTGCCAACCACAGTGGATTATTCATCTGTTCCTAAACAGGTAATTGCTTAAGTAATAGGTAATTTAATAGATAATCATTTAAGAGCGATTATAACAGTCCTACAACAGAATTGGTATGAATCTTAGAAAGATACATTATTACATACGCTATATATATACATGCTGTTATATATGCTATATAATGTTAAGTATGTATCTTAGCGAGCTATAAAAAGACAAGTTTTTACTTGCAGCTAATATTAACTTGTGCCATATGCTTCTATAAAGCCTGAGGTAGAAGACTGGACTTCGTGGGATGAAGATGCACCTACCAGTGTAAAGATTGAAGGTGGCAACGGTAATGTGGCTGCTCAGCAGAATCCTTTGGAACAAATGGAACCAGATTATTTCAAAGATATGACACCAACTATAAGAAAAACTCAAAAAGTAAGTATTGTACTTTCAGCTACACTTATGAGAGTTTTCCTTAAGATAGGCTATAAGTAAATTGGCAATTTATAGAGAAGGTGCTGCAGGTAAAATTAAGCTGTCCTATGGAAATGAGAATCGGTGCTGATGGGTAGTCTAACATGTCTAACTCTTTGCTGGATTAAAAAAAACTGGCTGCATGGCCAGACCCCGCTGCCTGGCAGAAAAGGACCTGCGATTGTTTGTCAACAGCCAGCTGGATGTGAGCCAGAAGTGTTTGCAGGTGGCCAAAGCGGCTAACAGCACCTGGGCTTGTGTCAGAAATCATGTGGCCAGCAGGTCTGGGGAACTGAGCATCCCCCTGTACTCAGGACTGTTGAGGCTGCACCTCAAGTACTGTGTTCAGTTTTGGGCCCCTCATTACAAGAGAGGTATTGAGGTGCTGGAGTATGTCCAGAGGAGGGAAACAGAGCTCATGAAGGGTCTAAAGCCCAAGTCTTATGAAGAGTGGTTGGGGGAACTGGAGCTGCTTAGCCTGGAGAAGGCTCAAGGTAGACCTTATCTCTCTCTACAACTACCTGGAAGGAAGTTGCAGTGAGGTGGGTGTTGGTCTCTTCTCCCAAATAAGAAGTGATAGACAAGAGGAAATGGCCTCAAGTTCAACAGGAGAGGTTTAGATTGGATATTAGGAAAGAAGTTTTTCAGGTAAAGGATTGTCAGGCACTGGAACAGGCTGCCCAGGGAAGTGGTTGAGTCACCATCCCTGGAAGTATCTAAAAGTATCTTAGGGATGTGTTGAGTGGTCAGCTTGGGAGTGCTAGGTTAATGGCTGGGCTTGATCTTAAAGGTGTTTTCCAACCTAAAAAAATTCTATGATTCTATTGTACTCCAATTAAAAATACTGACTCTTGAAGATTTTAGTACATGTGATGCTAGTTCATGTTTACATCGTTGCTGTTAAACTATTCATTTTTAAAAATAATATTCAGAGTCTGAAGGCTCTGGGTAGTACAGTTTGGGACCCCTCGAGTCACTTGAATTCTGAAAATGGAGCCACTGCATTAAGATAATTGTGCTCACACCCTTCTATCACTTGAACCAACACATTCCATGTCCTGCTCTACTGAAGTGTGAGGTAGGAGCGATGCAGTTTCAGAAAACGATCGCTACTTGTCTTGCAAGTTATGCTGGGGAGGCTGGAATTAGGGAGCTGATATTTCAAAATAGCTTGCTCTTCAAATACCCATTTTTACTGTGGAGACAAGACATGGGGGCATATCTACTGAAGGAAGCATCAACACCATAAATAAATGCCAATAATTGCAAGTTTTGTTTCTGTGTGGAAATCTTCCAACTGGGTATCACACAGCTTTGAGTCAACTGGAAAAGTCTTTGTCATAGCCAAGAAAGTCAGGTAGCGGAGCAGGTTACCAGAGAGGTTGTGCAAGCTCCATCTCAAAGTTTTCAAGACTCAAGTGGGTAAACCACATGTACCTTTGTCAGCCTCAAAACTGACAGTGCTTTGAAGAGGAGGTTGGATTACAGACCTCCTGAAGCCCCTTCCAACCTGAAACTTTATGTGGCTCTATGAACTGGAGATAATACTGGGACCAGTTTTCTGCATGTTCAGGATCTGCAGTATCTGTGAACTATATTCTTCTGAGGACTTTGATCTTCCAAAATCCTGGGGGCAAAGAACAACTGAGGAGAGGTAGATTTGTCCCTTCTATCTGATAATATTTTTTGCCTAATAGAATCAGCTCTGGGTTCAGAACAAAACTCAGTCCATTCTGTTTGAATACTGTATACTGGGTTTAGTTTAAATGTATCACAGTCTTGCTAACTTGGCCTTGTTACTACCCTTAATATGGGTTTCATTTATGTTTCCACTAAATCTGGTCTTGGTATGAACCCAGGATCTGAGGTGGAATCTGCTCCTATTACTGCTTATATATCTACAATGTCTGGAAGCAGAACTTCGGTCAAATGACAGTCTGTCACTGTAAAACAAGATGATCTAGTCCTGTTTCCTTTCTTGTGTTGGTACTAGCATTTGTACAGTTGGTGGAACTGTGAATCTATCTTGCTTGGAAGCACCAGAGACTAAAAAGTAGAATAAATGAAGGAAGTTCATATCTTGAAGTCGAAACAAGTAAGGGATACATGACCTTAGCAACCAATCTTATTTGCTAATAAGCCTTTTTAGAAGCATTTGTGCATGTGTGTTCAGCCAGATCAGTACAGAGCTTTAACAGTTGATGTAATAGTGGGCTACATTGCAGCTATTGAAACTTAAATTGTCTGCACAGATATGCTGCTGAGGTAGCTAAGAGAACTTGTGCTCCAAAGCACTGTAGCTGTGCAGACAGCAACATCCTCAAGAGTAGTATCATACAGTGACCTGTCATGGAAGCAGGATTTCTCAAGGAATGTGTCATGTAATTGGTAGCTTATGTTAGTAGTGGGAGATGTGGTTATTTGATCTGTGATTCTTTGTGCCCTTTTCCTGCCCCAATACAGTCATAGGTTTCTGTGTGAGTTGGGGGAGCAGGAGGGAGTTCTCTGTGTCTCTTGCATTTAGCTTCTCTCAATCCCTTTGGCTGTGAAACTTACAGAACCTGAGCAGGTTTGAGACACTTTGTGGGGTTTTGTAGCTGTACTTTCACAGGCATAGAGTTACATGATGACGAAGAAACCTCTGCAGTGCTTTGACTTAACACTTCTTGTTCCTTTTTTTTATAAATATTTTCAGATAGTTATTAAAAAACGAGAGCCTTTAAATTTTGGGGTTCCAGAGGGAAACGCAGGATTCTCTAGCAGATTAGCAGCTACACAAGATATTCCTTTTATTCACCAGTCCGTAAGTATTACTTAAATAGTTTTATTATTTAAATATTGATGTTATATTTGACAGTTAAATGACTGTTCTGTAGAAGGAATAGTCTGCCTAAGGTCTTGTGGGGAGCAAGAGGAATAGTTTTGGAATAATATAAATTGCTTTTAAATTGAGTATTTGGTTCAGAACAATGAATTTCATTTTAATTAATTTATTCTACTAAGAAACTTATTAGATCTGTGGTAAAAAGGTAAGAAACTTCCAAACAGTTGAATACTTACAAATTTTCTAAAGCAACAAGCTATAGACACTTCTGATTCTACACTAAGTTCTGAACAAAAGAGTAGAAGGCTTTTTTTAAGCCACTGTGTTACCTTTGTTTCCTTTCTGTAGGGATGTTATTCTACCAGCTGCCTAACTTTAGCTCCTTAGCCTTCAAAAATTTAAAAAAAAGTCTAGGACCTAACAGCCTGGCTGTTTAGAGGGAGATGCTCTCCCTCCCTTCCCCTTTGCCTTCTGTACCAGTGCTGCTAATGTAGGTCACAAGAAGGTCTAGGCAGAAAGCACTACACAATGGTCATGCTGTTTCCGTAGGCTGCCCATAATGAAAATAATTCAGGAAAGGACTCCTTGTGAGTCTAAGCCTCACTCAAATGATACTGGGTGCACAAGCACGTGGAGATACATGTTAGTTTGTCCATATGACTTCTAGAAATATTTTACGCTTATCTACTAATTTCATCTGCTCAACTTACCTTCTTCCTAAAAATACACTCTAGTACTTCCTTCCTTCCTTTGTTACCCACCAGTAGAATACAAAAAAAACCCCTTCAACAATTAACTGGAAAGAGTTAGTATTAAAGCACGGGAAAACACATAGACAATAAACCAAGTAGTACTGTCATATCTCAAATATTTCTACAAGTTTGAAGCATCAAGCTTAAAAATAAGTGTTCTGTCTAATTTTTCCATCTGCGTAGAGCTTCTCTTCTTTTGTTTCAGCCTGAACTGGGAGACTTGGATACTTGGCAAGAAAATACTAATGCCTGGGAAGAAGAGGAAGATGCTGCCTGGCAGGCAGAAGAAGTTCTTAGGTAACTGAAAACAATGTAATAACATGCACAGTTTTTACATGTAAAAGAATAAAATACAGGTTGGTTTGTTGTAACACCTTTCTGATATGTGCTAAGAATTGGTAAACAATCATTAAGACAATTGTTTTTTATGCATCCATGTCACTGGTACTTGGCAGAATACACTTTGAATTTAATCAGTTTAGTAGATGAGATAGAAAGGGGAGATCTGACAATCACTGGCATGTTGGAACAACACATTAACAGCACCACCACCCCCAAAAGAACTCAAGCAAACAATACTCACCCCATCCCCACAGTTTCTTATATACAAATAATATATTTCAGCTTGATGAAGTAAAATACTTTAAAAAAAAAGATCCTTACCATGTGCTGTCAAGTAAAAATAGTTCAGGACAGAAGATGAAGTTCTTAGAATCCCTGTAGGAGCTGTGCTGTTCTAGCTATCCTAACTAATGGATCTGGTAAGGCTTGAATGTAAAATCAGTGTCTCGCACGAGTTAGCATGAATGCTTCGTGCTTTCACAAATTAAACCATTTGTGGTTTGGTTTTTGCCTCTTAACACAAGGAAGGAGTATGAAGAGTAAGGAGACACAGACTGAGTTTAAGTTAATCACATGCAATGATTTGGATCGGTAGTGACTTATGTTAACCTTTTTCATTTCAAGGTTTTATCACCCTTTAATTGCTTGCTACATCATCAGATAACCTGCCTTAGAGGGCTCCAGCTTTCAAAACTGCTCTCATTCTAATTATAAAATCACAAATACATGGCTTCAGTGGGACAGTAGTGATATTATGAAATAAGGGCCCAATATAATAAAAAAAATAATCTAGAACTATGAGTCTTTAAAGGGGAAAAATCTGTATTTTTGTAGAAAATTATTCTGGACAGTTATTTATTGTAATATTTTGGAGAATTTACTTTTCTCAACCAGTAGAGCAAGACAAGAAGAAAGTCATCAGCACACTTCTGATGTGTTAATGGCAGATAAGAAATTCAAACAGTTCTAATTTTGTCAGTTGTGCTTAGCAGCAGATGAGAACAGGGGTGCAATGCAAATATTTTAGTAAACTTAATCAGATACCTCTGTGTACATTCTGGTGAATATCTTGGGGTTTTTTTCACTTCAGTACTGAAACTTTCAGGTCTTGTACTTCTGTGATACATTAGTGAAAGACAAGTTTTGTGACGTGAGTGATGTACATCTGGGCTGACTTTGTTCCAAGGATAGTACTTTTCCCCGTAAAGAATATTAATAAGATCAGTAAGATCTTTAATCTGTGAAGTGCCATCAGCTGAGACTTAGTCTATGAATCACCAGACAAAGAAGATGGAAGACAATGAAGAATGCTGCTGCTTTTGAACTGAGAAATGAAACTACTCTTCTGAAATGCAGAGGCCCTGTTGTACTTAACTGTTGCCACATTCCATTACAGATGTTTTCAGGACTATGAAAAGAATTACTCAAACTTTCTGAAGCAGAAACTTGTCTTTTACAAATTAGCCGCGAAAAATACTCTGATGGTTTATTTCTAAATCCAGTTTATTTCTGGAGTGTAAAATCTGTGTAGTGGCTATTCCTGGGATGGTCAAAGGTATATTGTCTACCAGTTGTCAGTGTCATGCTCTAGAGATATCTCTTACATGGTGATAGCAGTGGGATTTCCTAGCACTGGGGCTTCCAAAGTCTGTTTTCCAGAGTGTCATCTTAATTGGTTGAAGCTGTTCTAAAGGTTTCAGCCTGGCATCTTTGCTATTGAAATGCTTCAGCTCAAGTGGCTAATTTCCATAGAATTCCTCACTGGCTCTGCTAAAAAGTATCAAACTCCACTTGTTTTAGGAGGGATGTCTATGTGTCCAAGTATTTCAAGTAAATAGACCATGATCAGATGGGCAACTGCCTGTGTTACATAGCACTTGGCCAGCTATGAGTGACCTTGGTACAGCTGCTGATTGTGAAAGCTGTACCCCAGCTGTGTGAAGGAAACCTTTGTTTTATTCACAACGCAGCGAAGGACAATTATTTTTTTTTCTGTAGTTAATGAAAGTGCTGGCTGATTTTTAGGAAGATTGATGGGAAATACCTTCTGGATTTACAGTTTCTCTTACAGTAGACATCTGTGGTCTAATTAACATCTGACATTTAACATAGAACTTAAGTATAGCTGTATACTTGACAGGCTTGGCTGTTTTCAACAGGCTGTTGTAAGGAAGTGATCTGGAGTCGCTTCTTAATGCTAGAAGACTGCATCTTGGTCTACACAATGACCTGAAGATTTCAGAGTGTTGAATGTGGGACAAAGTAGCAGAGAAAACTGTCCCGTAGCCTCTGGTGACTTAATACGTATGTGTAACAGTGGAAATAAACATGTATATATAGCAAGCCAAATGCTTCCTGGAGTCAAAGCACGCTGAGGAGTAGGCTACTAGTGCCTGAGAATTTCCTGTAGTCTTGTTTATTTTCCCTGCTCCCCAGCAGGTTCTGGGCTGGGGTACACTGAGTCTTTCCAGTCAGTGATGAATCAGTATAGTGGATGATAAGCTAACAGAAGTTATTTGGAACATTGTTTCTTCTGCAGATTGTGGATTCTTATCTGCACACTTAGACTTTCTAATGCCAATTAATTTTTCTTCTGGGGTGAACACTTTAGCTAAATGCTTGTGCATTTTTAGTTGCACTGAAGGAAAAGACAAAATGGCATGAAACCATTGTTATTACAGTTATTCAGGAGGTATACAGTAAATAAAAATGTACTGGGATATGAATGTTTGCTAACCAATGAGAAGAGTTTAGGGTGGTTTTGGACATAACTTGCATTGGGAATACAAAGCAAGGTTAACATCAGGAAAGAATACTTTCGTTGTTTAAATAACTTACATAATTCCATCCAAAGTCTGCTGATCTCCTTGCTTTGAAACCCAGAAAAAGTGAGTCAGATATGGCTGTAGTGCATCATAGGCCCTTCCTTTATTGAGAAGTGAAACTTGCTGAGCCTGAAAGGTAGTAACTTTATGCTGAAGACAAGGAGGAAGTTTGGAATAGAGATCGATGTTTTGAATAATGACCAAGTAAAAGAGCAGTGGAAAGGCAATAGCTTTAAGGTGAGCTAGTTGTTTGTCTCTTTGGTGACTTCAGTTCCTTGGTCTGAGGTTATGTGATGGTCTCTTCTCATGTGGGTATAACTGAAGCCCAATAAAATTACTCAGCCAGCAGAGGGCATGGAAACCACTTCTCTGTGAAGAGGGGTTCTGGGTTGTGCAGTTTAGAGCAAGGAAAGAAACAGGTTCTGCCATGACTTCCTTCACTTCAGAATAGCAAACGAAGAGCAGCACTGCTTAACACCTCATGTGGCTGTTTGGAGCTCTGCTGAATGTACAGCTTCCCTTCTGCATCAGTTCAGATGGGAGGGAATACCAAAAAACCTGCTGCTGTAAAGTGGCAAATATTTCCACTCTGCATGTGTTAGATTGACAGTGCTGTCAACTATCTGGCTTTCTGCTGGATCATGAGCTCAGTGGAAGCCCAGACCTTTTACAACTGGGGAGGTGGATCTTAATACAAATGGATAATTTCATTCTTCCATGGCAGACAACAGAGCAGCTTAAAAGAGTAGAGGCCATGTAACTTGTACACTGACTGTCACTGAGGTTACTTTTGAATCTTTGAGAATTGAGTGGCTTTTAGATTGTAAGAAATTGAACAAATATCATTGCCTAAGACTAGATTAATCTGAAATCACTTCAGCATAGCAGAAGAATAACTGTTCTAACTACAGGATACTGAAGGTGTTTTTATTAGTTAGGACCTATGTATTGACAGGAGCTTAAGGTATGACCATACTGACAATTGAATTCCTATTGGTTACTAATTTTTGTCTTTAATTGCAGACAACAGAAGATAGCAGAAAGGGAAAAAAGAGCAGCAGAACAACAACGAAAGAAAATGGAGAAAGAGGCCCAAAGGCTAATGAAAAAGGAACAAAACAAAATTGGTGTAAAACTGTCCTAACAGAAACCAGGCATCAATGGCCGTGCCAGTGAAGAGAGTATCAGCTCTACAACCATATGTATTGGTATTAAGTATTTCTAGGACTTCAACACACTGCTTGGTTTCAATGCATTCTTCAGGTCATCTTGGAAGCCAGGATTCTCCCAAAATATGTTGAACTACTAATAAGTGGTTCTCAAAGGAGGAAATACAAACCAGAAAACCATGCCTTGATGGAATGATGTTTCCTGCAATAGTTCTATTCCAGCACCCTTCTTTGCAGCAAAAGTGATTGAGCAAGGATGTTGATTGAAAGACACTCTCAATGAACAGCTCAAGCTTGGAGAAAAGAATGTAAATATTCAGTGGTGGGAAATCTACTGTATTGTCTGTGCTTACCTGAAACATGTAATTAAACAGTTTTAAAGAACCTCTTGCTTCCTGCCTGGTAAAGAATGTTTGGTTTTGCCTTTATAAAAGTACTTATAAACATTTCGGGATTTTCCAGGGGAGATCATGCTGACCTGTGCAGAAGGGAATCACAGAATCGTAGGGGTTGGAAGGGACCTCGAGAGATCATCGGGTCCAACCCCCCTGCCAAAGCAGGCTCCCTAGCTCATATTACACAGATAGGCATCCAGACGAGACTTGAATATCTCCAGAGAAGGAGACTCCACCCCCTCCCTGGGCAGCCTATTCCAGTGCTCTGTCACCTTCACTGTGTATATGACTTGTTATAGATGACTGGTGGCTGTACTCCTAGTAGCACCTGCTGTGGTAGAGCACAAGTGAAGCTGAACAGTGAAGTGGATTTCTTGTTGCTTCTCGGTGCAGCTTCCTGGGCTGCTGTGCCAGTTTACGTGTGACGCTGCAGTAGCCACACAGCAGCAGGGCACCCCGCTCCTTTCTCGTGGAGGCTGCTGCTGTGAACACAGGGGAGCAATTTCATTGCTTGTAGTGGAAAATTTGTATTTCCAGGAGAAATTCTTCTGCTTCCCTACAGTTAGGGAGGGAAAAAATCCTCACACCTTATACTTGTTGCATTGGTAGTGTAATTGGGAAAAAAAAATGCATCCTGTTAATAAGGCTGGTGTGAAGATTCTCAGTTCAGGTAACAGCACCTCTCAAATTCCTTTTTTTTTTTAACAATTTCTGTATGTTTTTACACTGGAATTCCTCTGAAGTGTGCAAGGCAAATATGCAGTAGAAGATGACAACGCTTGGAAGAAAAGGCGTGCTGGAGGAGGTGAGTGTGCTGCTTGTGACTGGCTCAGAGTTGCAGTGAATGCAGTGGTGTGGATGCCGTTACCCTGGCACTCACAGGTTGTGTGGATTTCATACTGGTGACAGGTGAGCGGGGATGAAATGCTCTGTGCCAGAGGCTTGTTCCCTGTATGTGTGGGGAACACCAAAGCTGTAGGGGGAACAGGCAGAGCATGCTCTGCCTGGAAAAGCATACTTTAACCAAGTCCTAGTAGGTTCTGATGCAAGTTTTTGCTTGAAAGGTAAGTGAGAAAACAAGACAGAATTGCCATTAATAGCCTTAGTCATGCAGGAAAGCTTTTTAAAATGTTCAGTATGTTTCATCACGTGCAAGATTTTAAGCAACAGGTCAACTGGTTTGACAGCAATTTTTGGATGTAAAAAGTCTTTTAGGAATGTTAAATTACTTTAAAATACATTCTAGGAGCCCATAATACACACTTTTTGTGCATATTTTCTGCACATGTGTTCTATCTGGAGTAGAATACGTGACTGCAGTCCGTGCGGACTAAACTGTGCCATGGCAAGCAAGTCTGCATCTGATGATGGGGGGAGATGATGAGAGAGTCTGTGAATGAGCTTGGATCACAGAATTCTGGGGTTGCAAGGGACCTTGAAAAATCATCTAGTCCAACCTGCCTGCCAGAGCAGGGTCACCTAGACCAGGTCACACAGGAACGCATCCAGACATGTTTTGAATGTCTCCAGAGAAGGAGACTCCCCAACCTCTCTAGGCAGCCTGTCCCAGTGCTCTGTCACCCTCACAGAGAGAAAGTGCCTCCTTATATTCATATGTTACTTCCTACGTTCCAGTTTGCACCCACTGCCCCTTTTCCTGTCACTGGCCAGCACTGAGAAGAGCCTGGCTCCGTCCTCCTGACTCTCACCCTTTACATATTTATTGACATTGATGAGGTCACCCCTCAGTCTCCTACAGGCTGAAGAGAGATGGAATAGTAACTGTGCTTTTAGTTGTGCTGATGAAGAGGTACAAGTCACAATTCTTCCACTGTTGCTGATGCAGGGCTGGGAAGCCTAATAGCCATTGCCTGCTCAAGGTAAAACCTGCTGGAAGCTGCAGCTCATCTTTTAAAAAAAATCAGTGCTTATTATTTCTAGTTCTGAGACAATGTGAAATAGATCCAGATAAATACTATTTATGAAAAATAGCAAAACACAGGCTAGTTAATAAAATATTTAGAAATAAAACCTGTGAATAGGTCACGAAAGAGCATTTGGTTTTTGAGCCTTCTGTCATTGGTGTGTCAGTCCCATTGGTGTGTCAGTCCCGCTGCATTGCTTTGCCCTGTCCTGCTGCCTACTCAGGCTGTTTGCTGGTCTTCCCTCCATTCATTTCCTGCCCACACCCCAGTGCACGCAGCTGCTCTAGCTGTTACTCCCACCTCCTCTGCTGAGGTAATGCCAGTACAGATGTGGCTGGCACTCTTGTAGGCAGCATCTGGCACATTAAAACCCCATCCATTCCGATCTGTTTCATCTTCCTCCTGTGCTGTCACCTTCTTTCTTTCTTCTTACATCTTGTTTTTTTGGTTTTTTTTTTTTTTTTAGTCTTTAACAAATGTGAAAACAATTGCAGAGAAGGACCTGGGGGTCCTGGTGAATGACAGGTTGGCCATGAACCAGCAGTGTGCCCTGGTGGCTAAGAGAGCCAATGGGATCCTGGGGTGCATCAAGAGGAGTGCGGCCAGCAGGTCGAAGGAGGTGATCCTCCCCCTCTGCTCTGTCCTGGTCAGGCCCCCCCTGGAGTATTGTGTCCAGTTCTGGGCTCCCTGGTATAAAAAAGACAGGGATCTCCTGGCAACATTGATCTGATCAGTGTTTATAAATATCTGAAGTGTGGGACACGGGGAAATGGCCAGCCCCTTTTCAGTTGTCTGTGGAGACAGGACAAGGGGCAATGGCTGCAAATTGGAGTACAGGAAGTTCTGCACCAACCAACATGCAGAAGAACTTTCATACAGTGAGGGTGACAGAGCCCTGGGACAGGCTGCCCAGTGGGCTTGTGGAGTCTCTGCCTCAGGAGATATTCAAGACCCATCTGGGCGCCTATCTGTGCAATATGAGCTAGGGAGCTTGCTTTGGCAGGGGGGTTGGACCTGATGATTTCTTGAGGTCCTTTCCAACCTCTACAGTTCTGTGGATCCTGGTGAACCTTTTGTGTAGCTGCTGCTCCGTTACTCTTTTCCATTGGTTTGAGTTCCTTGAGGGATCTCATTCACTGTGTACAGTTGTTTAGTTTCCTCCTGCTGCCATAAGCACTCCTCTTCCCTGTCCTGATTGGCCTGCTGGCTATGTCCTTTTTTTCTCTTCCCTCTCCTCCATTGAAAGCTAGACTTAATTGCCTTTATTGTTACAATCCTCCACTTAGGGGAGTGGAGCAGACCAAAAGATTAGGGCAGAAAGCAACTGGGATGTCATAGCACCTTACGTCTTAAGTTTAAAACCACTGCTGCTCAAAGGAGCCTGCCTCAAGCATGGGCTGAACCAAGTCCAGCCTGGTGAAATCTTTAACCTAGGTGTAGGGTTGTGTTACTTTGCTTCTTGCTGCCAAAGGAACCTGTGTAGCTGCAGGTCAATGTCTTTCCTAGAACTGAAGATAATTTTTCCTCTAGATTGTGCTCCATTCCATCACCACTCAAAGCAAAGATGGTTTAACCAATAGTGGCTGTTAAACCCAAAAGTGTAGCATGAGGGACATTGGGTATAGCATGCTGCTGTCTTGCCCTTGGGCAGGTGTGCTTTGAAGTAGGAGTGAGGCATTTTCTGTAACACATCCCAGTCCTGCGAGGAGCTGTCTAGGAATGCTGCAATGCCAGGCTGTGTAAAACTTAGGTTAACCCCCCCGCCCCGCCAGCTATCAGTGCTGGCCCTGGTGCCCAGGTAACTAACAAGCGTTTGAAAGCAACCCTCAGCAGCAGGCATTGCAGTGGTGTCACAAGGCAAGGCAGCTGGCCAGCCCCAGGCAGCCACCACATGTGGAAGATGAAGGGTCTGGCAAAGGAGACATGATGCTTTTGAGGCCATCGCTGAGAGCCCTTGGGGCCTCCATTCCAACAAATTGTCTGTTTGATTTCTCTTCTTTAATATAATGCTTCATGAATTCTCCTGAGTCTTTGTGGCAAGCACGAGTAACTCAAAACATGGGCATTACAGAGATGTGAAAGGTCTCTGAGTCGCCTCTGAAAGCATCGGTGTCTATCACCCACTTGCTTGGTGCAAATGCTTCCCGTGTGCTGGCCAGTTAATCCTCCTCCCTTCTGTCTTCTGAGTAACTCCCTCCTTCCCAAAAGCTTAAGAGCAATGCATGTCATTGCTCGGCTTCACTAGACCTCTTCTGCCCTGGGCTGTGCAGGGAAGTTCTGTGCTTGCATTGCTGATGGGGGAGACAGGAGTGCAGTGAGGTTTAAGTGGCCAGAGGGGGTGTTGAAAGGTTGGGTGGGGCAAGACCAACCCAGCTGTTTTCTCTTTTGGGTAGTGCTGCCCTCCTCCTGTCCGTGCACAGATCTCAAGTTTTGGGCATAGAGCATTCATGGTTTGATGGTCACAGTTGCATCTTAGTGGACATACTGAGCCTGCGTGACCTGGCTACGCTCAACAAGGTCACCTGCACCTCCATTAAATGCCAGGCCTGACACTGTCCTGGGAGTGCAGGAATGAAAAGTTTGGGTAAGATTGCGTCAGGTTAAAGATGAGGTCATCTGCATCCCTTAATGCAGCCTGGGTGGGGCACAGTGGGCAGCCTGTGCCTGCAGGCAGATTGGAGCCTTCTTCTCTGGCCCAATGTGTGTGCTTGGAGCTGTCCACTGTTTTTCTCCACCTACCTCTGCTCCTCAGGCCCTGGGGTTTCCTTCACCCTGACAGGGCCTCTTCCTGCCCGGCCTGTGCCCGGCAGCTCAGCCTCAATAACACGCTCACACGTGTGTGACATTTCTAACATGCTTTACTGAACTTGTGATTATAAAGGTAATTTACAATATAGCAATTAAATAAACAATAAGTTAAAACACAGTACATTTATACATAGTATTTCAAAGGGCTCGAAAGACAATCGGGTTCCAATACATTAAGACTTTAAAACACCATTAAGATTCAAAGTGTACCCACGCCTAAACTTATCATTGTAACAAGCTTCAAGACTCCCAACAACGAACGTTTTTGGTTACAGTCTCCATATGTGCACAAGACCAGTGGAATGCTGGAGCACTACAAGCGACAGGCACGAACGATGTGCTGGAAGCTGCCTGGGCAATGTGAGTTTTACCTCTAAATTGAACTGACACTTTCAGACAACAAATGGAAAGCGCTAGCATGCTTTCTGGAGCACGGGTGGGATACACTTATGGGAAAGAGTCTCCATGTCGCTTAACGCTGTAGTTTCACAGATGTTTTAGGTTAGTGGTGCCTAAAGAAATACCCCCTCCTTCCTTGGCCATTTGTCCCCACGTGCATCTCGTGCTGCCCTCGAGCCAGTGCAAGCAGCTTCCACCCTTGCTCGGTGAACCAGCCAGGGGAAGCAGCTGAGCTGCACGCTAAGTCAGCAAACCATCACGCAGCTGTAACTCCGTAATCTCCCTGGCCACATCCACTGTGCAGATGCGGTGGCACCAGCACGATGCCAGCACAGGGGAGGGGCACAGTGCCTGGGAGGAGGACTATTGCTGTAGGCAGCAGTACTGTTAAAAATACTAGATAAAAACATCTTGTGGAACTACAGGGTTCAGCTGTTTTAAACGAGGAACATGTTTTCGAACCGATTTATAGTGCAAATGAAATGGTCAAAAGCAAAATTATGGACTCTGCCAGAATATACAGTAACTTTTTGTGATCCCTCTCATCCCCCTTTCTCTCTGCCTCAGCCAGTTGGTACCCAGGGATGGAGCGGAATTTAGGTTTTGATATTGAAGGGTGTACGGCGTAAAGAGTGCAGGGCCACCAGGCAGCAACCACGAAGCAATGCTCCAATATTATAAATGGGATCTGTTCCTCCTCTCTGTGTACTGAAAGCCCACAGGATAGTTGGTACAACAGGGGCTGCCACGGCCAGAACATCTCTGAGGAGACTGCTGCTCCAGTATCTCCTCTTTATTCCTGTCTGAGAGAATGTACTGACATAACCAAAGGTTTCATCATCATGAGGTTCTATAAAATCAAGTTCTTTCATGAAACGGTTTTCAGTAACTCTGTGCTCCACCTTCCTGCATGGAGACTCCACAGGAGACAAAAGGATGGCAGAGTTGGGGTCACTGGGAGTTAAGTCCACTATGACACCAGAATCACTGAAGCTTCCAAGAGAAAATTCACCCAGCTCCTTCAGTGAAGAAGGTGGGCTTAGAGGACTGGCATCTTGAGCTCTGAAGATGTTTTGAATGAGCTGCTCCACATCTAGGCTGTATGGCACTATGTCAGTCTGGACGGCCTGTTCCACCATCATGTTGCTGCTTTTCTCCTCCTCCTGGGAAGAAGTTAGTTTTTCATCAAGCATCTCCTTATTCACAGCAGAACCAGAGGGAGCTGGATCACTCAACCCAGAGGCTGTGCTGGTCAAACTCTCTTCAGATGAAACAGTCCTGTTAGCTATGTCCTCATTAAGGAGCCTGCTATCTGCCACCTCCTCCAGAGCCTGGGCCTCTGTGATGAGGCTGTCTGGTATCGTGGCACACGATGCTAACGGCTTCCTCTCCGAGTCACATGCGTACTCCAGGCACTGCTCGTCTCTTGCAGAGCTGCTCTGAGCCATCTCCATGCTCTGCAGCAAAGATTCCAGTTTCTTGTTTTGAACATTTATGTCTATGAAGTATTTTTGAATTTTTTTGTCTTTCTCAGCCAAGCTGTTTTTCATGGTTTCAATTACCTGCTTGAGTTGTTTAATTTCACTTCGTGCTTCCTTTAAGGCCAGCTCTGCCTCCACACGATTACACTCCTCTTCAATCCAGTCTTCCCTCATCCGTCCCAGCTGAGCTTTGAGCTCTTCTATTTCTGTTTCCCTGCAGCAAAATAAAAATGTTTTCACATCTCTGCTGACTGGTTCGTTAAAGAGTCAACACAAGGCCGCATCACACTGGGATGGCTACACTGCAGAGATGCTCCAAGAAGGAAGCACCCTGCTCCATGCACCCTTTGCTGCCGCCTCTTGAGGACACTGGCAGAGATGCAAGGCAGCTGCCAAGATGAGCTGGCTGATAGCTAACTGGAGTCACCTACCTCACCAGACAGTCCGCAGCCCAGTGGGCTATGCCCTGATCCCAGGCATCTTGAGGTGCAAGTGGTGGCCTCTAGGTTGGGTCCAGCTGGTACACACCTACAACATCTTCCCTACTGCCTCACCCCAGAGAAAAGGAGAAACAGCTGCCCAGATGTGTTCCCTGTGGCTGCCAGCAGCTTGTCACATATCACCAGAGCCCACACTGGCCTCAGGCAGCAGGACAGCTTGGGGCTGCAGGCACCCAGCTTGTTCTGCCCAGCGTGCAGCCAGGGACTGGCAAGGAAGCAGGGAGAGAAGGCCCCTATGTGAGATCCAGCCCTTGCAGATGCAGAGGTCAGTCTGTCCAGAGCTGGACCATGGGACTCCACCTTGGGCTTCCTTTCAAACACCCCTTTGTGCCTGCTCAGGCTGCGTGTGCCAGAGAGCCGGCTCCAAGGTTTTAGTGAGAGGACATCTGTCACTGTGCAACGCACATTATCCCTTTTTTTCTCAGTGTCCACACAAAGGGCTGTTGTGAAAAATTCAGTATCTAAGTGACACAGCCACACATGGACGGTGGTTTGTGTAAGAGCCTTTCTCCCATGAGGGGAGATGAGGGATGTCTGTAGTCATACTTTACTGAGTGAGGCAGAACAGGAGACTAAGATAATACACGCTGGCAGGTACAAACTGTTCCATGTATACAAGGTCTCAGTGCTAAATCAGATAGGTAAAAATATACTATTTTCAAAGTTCAAAGAAGGGGAAAAAAACAGCTACATTTGGAACTAAACGGCATGGTACATATTCCCTGACAGCCCTGAGAAACCAGAAATCCCTGAAAACAACCTAATCAGACTGATCATATTCCAAATTTCCTAACAAAAACTTGATGTGGCCAAGGAATGAGTAAAACCGTTCAGGATTCCCATGCCTAAATGCTCCCAAATACATCTTTCTAATTCTGATTTCTGAAGTGAAATTTACCTTTCTTTAAGTTTGCTCTCGGATTCCTTCAGCTTTGTTTTCAAATGCCGTACTGTAACTTCTTTCTGCTGCAGTGGAGTCAAATACTGCTCCGGATTTTGTGGCTTAAGGCTGTGACTGTCACCACAAGAAGTGTATCTCCCCGATCGCCTGGAAAGAAAAAAAACCCAAACCATCACATAACATCACTCCTAGTTCTTTGGTCCTGACAAAGACAAAAACATACCACAGACCGCCACCAAGCTCCACCCATCTGGGGCACCTCAGTGTCCGCACAAGTGACTCCCTCTGGCAAACCAAAGTACTCGAGGAAATGGCTGGTTCATGGCTATAATGCAAAATTTACTATTTATTGTACTTGGTGTCAGTGCCATTACATCAAATGAGTCATTTAACTTTAACATAGCTAGCTGTTCCCTCACCCAAGATGGGTGGTGTGCCCCAGAGCAGGGCTACTGTCCAGGGCACCCAGCTGTAGACATGGCCAGGCGAGGAAGCACAAGGACTGCATTCAGCCCCACCGCATTCAGCTGAGCATGCTGAATCACAGAATCACAGAATCTCCTGAGTTGGAAGGGACCCATATGGATCATCGAGTCCAACCCCTGGCTCCACACAGGGCCAGCCAAGTGAGAGCACGGGACTGAGCGCATCGTCCAGACGCTTCTTGAACTCAGTCAAGCTCGATGCTGTGACCACTTCCCTGGGGAGCCTGTTCCAGTGCCAACCACCCTCTCAGCAAAGAACCTAGCTTCATGCCATCTAGCTGTACCTGACATGCTGAGCTGTTGAGTTGCCTGAGCGAGGGAAAGAGCAGCAGCGCGGTGGCCATTTCTTCTCTGCAATAAGCGTCTCTGGCAGGTATCTGTTCTCTTTCCTGTACAGGAAACTACACTAAGGTGGGTGTGCTACAGAGCTGCCTGAGGCTGGGCAGGGTGAATGTCTGCCCAGGTGTATCATGGTTTCTATAGTGCCCCACCCAGCTGTCTCCAGAGCGAAAGGTCCCTTAGACAAAAGAACCAATGAAACCCCAGGAGAACTCATGGCATGAAACCACATGAAGGAGCCTGCCTTGGAGTGAACACCAACCACAAAGGGCTCTGGCTAAAAGTAACCTTGAGTTTTACAGCACTAGAATGATAAAGCTTTTACACAGCACCCTGTTGACCATAGAGCCACCAACATGAGGAGTCACACCTATGCTGAGGAGCAAGGTGACCTGCTGGGCAACTTGTACAGCTGATCCCACGTTACAGTGCAGAGAAGTAAGACATTGCGCTGAACACCGGGATGCTGGAATAAAGACTTGCCTCATCACTGGGCTGCTGTCGCTCCCTTTGTATGAGCCTGAGTTGCTGCTGCTGGCTGAAGAAGCCCTGTAACTCTGATGGATGTTAGGAGGACTCAGCTGGTTTTTGCACAGTGTTGACAAAGGGTCCTTTTCATGGTAAGCAGGTGGGCTGGCTCCAGACTTGTAGGATAAGGATCCATTATTCCGACCATAAGGGCCACGACTGGAGGGGAACCGAAACGGTTAAAGCACACTGGATTATCCTTGTCACACAACCCGCTATGTGCCTTACTTTACATGCAAAGTTGTCTAAACACTAAACCAGATCAATAGCTGTGAGTGACTGGAAAGAAAGCAAGCCCTGAAGTCACCAGCCACTGCATGGTCTTTCACTCTGAATTACGGGATCTGGGGAAGCCTCAGCCATTTTCCTACTTCTCTGCAGACAGCACAGCTCTCAGTGACTCCATCAGACCATCCACACTCCCTGAACCTCTGACTCCATTAAGCGAT
The DNA here is from genome assembly GCA_013400835.1 of Zapornia atra. Taxonomy (NCBI): domain Eukaryota; kingdom Metazoa; phylum Chordata; class Aves; order Gruiformes; family Rallidae; genus Zapornia; species Zapornia atra. The sequence goes on along the minus strand of VZTU01025514.1, from coordinate 83,697 downwards.
GAGATGACTGCAGCATGGACTGCTGCCAAAAGCACTGCGCCTCAGCTTGCTGCGGCTGGGCCTGCGGAGAGATGCCCGTCTGTGGGGGCTGGCTCTAAGACTGCCTTCGTGATCCTCAACAAGCAGCCTGAGGGCCCACAGCGTGCAGTGAAAACAGATTTTGTCTGAGCCACTGTTCTTTTCTGCCTTTGGCATTCTGGGTGCTTCAGCTGTCATTGTCAGCTATTCATGGGCTTAGACAGAGCTCGAACCCCACCGAGAGCAGACTGAAATGGCATTAAAATAGACAAAGGAAAGCACGGCCTTTTCTTCATTCCTTCCAGCTTCCCTGGTACACATCTACCTTTCTTTTCCCACTCTTTATTAAATAATCTGACTTCCAACTGCGCCTGCTCGAAAGCAACTGGCGCCTGCACTGCCCAATGCTGCCAATGGCCCGGGCGCTCTGAGGACAGCTTCTGGGGTGCATCCCTCACTTGCTCGCTTGGTTTGCCTTCCTGCACTACTGTGCTGCTACCTTCACCCTCCCATGGAAGTTCTAAACTGTATTGAAAGGCCAGGTTTCAAAGAAAAAGATGGAAAAAAGGCAAATCCAGCCAGCAAAAGAGACGGCTTGAGCAAAAAAACTCAAACACCACAGTATTATAAAGCAAAATCTCTTCTTTAAATCATTCGACTTGGTTTCCTCCCTCCTCTGAAAATGGAACAGTTTATAAGGAACAGATGGTTGAGTGGCTGCCGCAAACCTTCATTGCACTGCTGTGGTTTGGGTGATTTTATAATCATTTTACAATGGACTGCAGGGCTGTGGTTTGTAGACAGCATCAAAATGTTTCACAGCGAGTTAAGTCAAAGAGTTAAAAAAGAACATATTGCAAAGGAGACATCTTTTCCCACCATGTGCCATACAGCAGCACCGTGAGGCAGAACTGGCACAGGCTGGGCATGACCCAGCATTGCTTGTGAAGAAGCACTCTGAGAGGGGCTTCTGTCCAATTAAGTAGGTCAGTACACTCTAATTTAAAGTTATCTGTAAGTGCACAGTACCATATGAAATGATACATAATCATACTGAAAGTAAGGTGATTTTAGCACTTCATATTATGCTCAGTGCTGTTCTCTCCCACAGCCAGTAAATTTGCTTGCTAGATTTAATCTACAGAGAGCTTAAGGAATGTGTATTTTTCTAACAGCCTCGGGATACAGGTAGGAAACTGCTCATTAAGCATCATTCCCCCGATCTCTGTACACAGGGGCACACCGGGACCTTGGAGATGTCTGTGTGAATTAAGCATGCGGGTGTCCCGCTGCTGGTCCCAGACAGCTTGCCAGCTCTTCCACAAAGGGCAGGAAACCAGTCCTGTTCATTTGAACTCTTTCCACCTACTCCAGAAATGTTACCAGCAGGGACTGCGTGGGCAGAACACAACGTGCGCGGCTCCATCCTAACACCCCCGGTATTCACAAGCGGTCTGGATTTGCATTTCACACAAGGTAGGGAGAAATTTTATAGGAATCTTTCCTGAAAGGTTCATTTAGATATGATGACTATGATTTTTATTTTTTTTTTAATTACTGCATATAGTTTCAGTTACATAAATGTCCTGGAAGGGTATTTATGAGAAAACTGCCACAGGCAATATTGTGTACAAAAACTAAGGTCATAATCTGGAAAGGCACATGCCTAGCCAAAAATTTATTAGTGACAGAAAACAAAGTGGTAAGACCGCCAGGTTAAGGTTAACTGGTTAGAAGTACTGCTGTTAGCTAACACACACCCAGTTAGTTGTCTCCTCCTCCACTCCAGCTGATGCCTTTTCTGCCTTACTTGATCTTACCTCTCATACTTGTTATGAAAAAAACCCAACAAAAAACCCCCACCAGTCAGCTGATCTGGCAAACTGACAATTTTTGTGTTACAAATACAGCAATTTTTTTTCTTTCTCATATCACAGTTCTGATCAGTGTATGTGCTGCCTGAGAGCATAGCATTACCCAAATTGTTTTAAAACTCACAGTACTGGTATTGTATATATTAACTGCAAGACCCTACATGATAGTCTATGTCTGTACTAGTAACACTTGGAATATTCAGGAAAAATTGCTTTGCTTACTTGCGAGAAAAAGAAGATCTTTTGCTTCCAGAAGCGGACATATGGACTTCAGGAGCTGAAATACTGCCGGTGCTGCTTGAAGAGCTAAAATCAGCTTCACTCCCTGGAAAGGAAAAGGGAAGAGTGAAAACATGATGGAAATTATAACTCAAAGACTGTTTTCAAAATAACAGTGAATCACAAGCATCCTTCCTTTGTCCATCCTGTGTGAATTTCAGAAGTTGCATGAATTTTCAAACATCCCTGAGGACAAATGCTGGGTTTGTTCCAGATTTTCAACACTTCTTCAGAACTGGCACTTCAACAAGAGCAGAAAAAAACATTTGGACACAAACCCCTCACGCTACAGAAGCCATTTTGGGACTCGGCTAGGAACACTTGTGGTGACAACCTGTTTGCTTTCTCACAGCCATCAATAGATGAATGAGGCTGCTCACGTGGCTTTGGCAGGAGCGCAGTGATTAGGATTGGAATTGGAGATGTCCCCTGGTTTAGACCATAAGAAAATACTACTTGCTGGGAGGAAAGCTGCTTCTGTTTTGGTTTCTGAGATTACATACAGGTATATATGTATAAATGTGTATAGGCAAACAGCGTATATGCATATATATATATATGTACACATGTATGCAGGTTTCTATGGGGCACAGAAGCCTTGTAAGGCAGGTCTAATAGCCTTAAAACAATCCAATAATCACGTGTGGCTTTCAAGTGCTTCTTGGGTACTAAGCCACCTATCTGATTACTGACTTTCTATGAATCATAGCTTTTATTTCCAAAGCTCTGGCACCTATGAGGAAAACTGCTCTCATTTTGCTAGGGCCAGTACAAGGTAGATGTACTAAGTCTTACGATCTGGAAAAAAATCACCTTAAAGTTAGAATTATTTTCTGTCTGTCAAACGGCAAATGTCTGAAGCCATAGCCAGGTCTCGTGCTGCAGAGCCACGGTAGCACGTGATGAATTTACCGAGGCGATGGAACTTTCCAACACCTTTTAAGCAGCCTGTCAGGGGGAGCATCTCTCACTGGAGAATTTCTGGGCACCATCCCGCCCACAGACACCCTGGCCAGCGCCTGCAGACTTAACCACAAACCCCGTTTTCGCTGTTTTTTCCACGAGGGGGAGATGAAGCTGCAGCTACCATCATCCCCTCGGCGGCACATAACCCTTATGTGCACCCCTGAGTACCCAGGACAGGAAATCGCCTTGTCAGAGCCAGTCTGGACAGCCTTAAAGAGGATGAGACATCTAGCAACGATCCTCACCGCCCTGCAATTCTTAGCAACCACGTTAGGATCAGCCACGTCTGGATTTAACCCAATACTTTCCCAACCCCACCAAGTCCCAGCGTCCGGATCAGCACCCTCTTCCTTCTCTGTGCTGCTGGTTCAGCCCAGCCCAGATATGCCTCAGCCCAACTTCAAGTACCAGAATGTAAAGGCTGGCTCTGGGGAAGGGTAACCTCCTCTCACCAACTCCACACCCGGTACAACAGCCCTGACAATCCCACTGCTGTAACCAAAGTGCAACTTTGCAAGAGGAGGTGGGGGGGGGAGCAGCAAAGGCGCCTTGATCACAGGGTATTTATATCGTAACTGCAGATGCAGATGTCAGTGACCCTCTCCCTGGGGAAGCAAAATGACTGTGGGACACGATGTCCGAAGCTGCAACAGTTTTCCTGATAAACAAAATACTCCCGCCTGCGGTATGAAATACTGCCTCAGTATCGCTCTACTCCCAAAGCCGCTTTTCCAAACAAGACCCGAACAGGCAAACGCATCGCACAGATCTCATACCTCCAGTGCTCGGGCCCACAAAACATTCCTGCCTTTGCAAGACGCCAACAGCTTCCCAAAGTCAAGTCCTGGCCGTGGCACAGAGAGCAGGAGCTCTAGCCGAGGCTCATCTCTGGTTAAGCAGACCACATCTTAATCAGATCTCGCTATCGAAAGCATTTCAAGGAAGCAAGGTTTAATAATAGCTTCTTCCTGACCTGCCTGGCTGGGAGCGTGGTGCTGGGAAGTGCCGAGCTCGGCCCCGCCGATACGCGTCAGCAGAGCCTGGAGACGCAACTGCCGCCAAGGTTGAGCTTGCTCAAAGGCTGCACCGCGTCCGGGACCAGGAACCGTGTCGGCAAAGCACAAATTAACCTTTTTGGCCCCAGTTCTGATAACAGCTACACACAAGCTCAACACTGAGCACGGAAGGCTATTCATGCTTAAAATTAGCCACGTAGCTATTTATAGGATCTTTGAGAACATTTTATAAATTAAAGGAGTCACTGCTAGCATCTGTTCCAAGTGTGTGTGTGTTATGCTCAAGCCAGCTCTGTTTGTGGCAGAGCTCAACAACAATGTTACTAGGAGACTTTAAAAAATATTTTCTCCCATTTGGTAGCCATCTCTAAGCAAAATAACATGGCATCCATCCACATAATATCAATTGCAACATATTCTCCTAGGTAAATGTGACTTCTACCTTACAAATGTCTTAAAGAGGTGAAACTCCTTACCTAGCAGCCATACGGGCAGGAGCCAAACACGTCCTCTAATCTTTCCTAATGCCATTTGCCAAGCTGACAGCTCCCTAAGGACACCTGTTGACTATTTTTGCCAGTGTGACAATGTGATTGCAAAAGCTCCCACAGTAAGCCCCAGAACAACCTGCTGATTCAGTGACAGCCATGAAACAGGTTGGCATTTCTCAGAAACATAGTTTTTGGTCCTAAATAGCCCTAACACTTGTTTTGCCCATAACTTTTGCGTAAGACAACTGTCCTACCCACCACTTCCTGCAAAAGAAGCTCTATGTTGAGCTGCCAGCTTCAGCAGCAGCCCATCTGAAATTCAGTCACACGTACCCTTGCATGCTGCAGCCGCACCGTGTCACAACCCCGGCAGCATGCCGGCAGGCAAGCCGAATCGGAATTACACTCTGATGGAGATGCTCTTGCTGCACGTACAGCACCCGATGCTGGACGGCCTGTCAGTCCAGCCTCCCGCCCCCCCGCCTCACAGCAGGTTTCTAGGCAACAGCACACCCACACCACAGGAGCTGAGCCATGCGCTGCCCTGTGAAATGGGAAGAACAACACAAGGATGGCCAAGAAACCACCACCACATTTTCCAGGATCACTCCTCGCCTGGAATGGGATCTGAGAAGCAGGGCTGAAATCATGCAGCATCTAGAGCTGTCCCTGCACTTTACTGCTCAATGGGCAACATCACTGAGCTAAGAGCATGCTGCAGACAGCGTCATGCTTTCTGCCACCTTTTAGCCTCCCTGCCGTCCCAAGAGTAGTGCAGCAGTCACCTAGCTGCAGCTGACACGGAGGGGAGAAGAAGGGAGCCTGCCACCCTGGGACTGTGTGCGGCTTCGCCTGTGATGACGAGTGCGGGCAGTGTGGGCAGGCGCAACCCATGTGTGTGCTCTGCTGTGGGTCGGGGACCACAGCTCAGGGAGCTAGTGCCATCCTGCTGCAGCGTGGGACTCAACTGGGAAGCCTCCTAAGGACTCCAGGGCAAATTTGCCATCCTGCATGTGATATAATTACAGATTTTGGGGTGGGATTGAGGAGAAGGAGAAGGAGCTGCCTCTGCAAAGGCCAGTACGCCTCCAGCTCCCACTGCTGCGTGTTCACCCCACGTGTGCAATGCGGCAATTGCACATACATACTGGGTGTAGAAAAGCCCCACCTTTAACGCTGCTCTCTGCACTGCCTCGTAGTGCAAGGATAATGACACAGTATGGCACCGTACCACACGCTGCATTCACAGCTTCTACAGGTAGAACAGATCAGGTATATTGGGCCTGTTGGGACAGTGTGCAAGTGGAAATACCACATCATGTCTGTATATATACATACAGAGATAGTATATACATTTCTTAAACAAAGTCACACAACCACCCCACATGTATGTCTGGAGTGTGGCATCCCGGTCCACTATTTCTAGCCACTGCAGGTGGTGGTGGGTACCTTGCTGTATGAGCTTCTGGCCTCAATATTAAAATTTTGTTTGCACGTTCTCATTTAATCTTTTTCCTTCTGCAAGAATAAAAGTCAAGCTTTCTCGTGTGCATTTTATCATCCATTTACTATCGAAATAGTAAGACTAAAATATGGAAAAAAGGTAAAAGATTAAGTAATATCTGTGACAGGAGCATTCACAGCTGACCAGACCCGTATTCCCAAAAATTCAGGGTGCATATGAATTTTTAAAAATGTAGTCTTTTTAAGTCATTCCTATTTGCAACTTGCAACTTCACTGTGGGAAATGAAGAGCTGCCCTGGCGAAAAGACACAGTTGTGCTTCCGGAGGGAAGCCATGAAAGCAAGAGAAAAAGCAGTAAAGCAGGAGATGCAGAGTCTTGTGAGACACCAATTAGTGCGTTGTTCAGCAGGGAGGTGGCACAAAGTGCTTTGTAATGTAAATAAAGGCGTAGACAGAAAGACCCCCACACAGCTAGCTTTCACCAGGGTGGGACAACCTTTTGTGTATGAAAGTTGTGGTTCTTGTGTTAATGAAAAGTCCTGAAACCTGACTTGAAGATGCTGTGTCAGCCATCCAGAGGGTATAAAAGTTTGCTCAGTTGTTTTAAAGTCATCTTTGATCCACCACAATCAGAGTCCATGCTTTTCAATATGCCACACTTCACCACTGTTTCGCAGATGCCAAACTATATAAACCACAGAGCTGACTTATCTTCTGACTCCATAAACATGACCTCTTTTATATATATATATTTATATATATATCTCACTATCGATGCTAGATTTTGCATATAGTCACCCCGTGAAGCAGAGCTGTAAATCAGAGTGCTGACAGTGTGTCCAATTTGCTGACCTTCCTTGCCTTCAAAAGTATCCTGTTACATGGCAAAGAGACGGAAATATGCATCTATTTGAACATACATATGTTCACCACTCCAGCACATCAACTAGAGGAATAAGTAAGTGGCACACTGTCTTTGTAGATAGCTTTATTTAGAGACCCCAGTGGATGAGAGAGGGCTTGGCTGCATAAAAAATTCCATCTGGAAAGTAGAGTGAAATCAGTTGCAATGCCCACTATTGAAATATATTTTTAGAAGACTTAGTTTCATTTTTCTAGAAAGCTTTAACTCACAGCTACATCTCTAACTCCAGTCTTTAACAGCATAAGCAGTTTATTTCCACAAAACACTAATGCTGCTTCTTTCTCCACGTAATATGAGCTTGTTCCCACAAGGTTGTTGTGCACACGCAATCTAGGAAAGCCACAATGCTCACATGTGTAGTGGTTTGACCCTGGCTGGAGGCTAGAGGGCCACCAAAGCTGCTCCGTCACTCCCCTTTTCAGCTGGACAGGGGAGAAAATAGATATTGAGAGGCTTAGGAGTCGAGATAAGGACAGGGAGAGATCATTCTGCAATTAGTGTCACAGGCTAAACAGACTCAGCATAGAAAAAAGGAAAAAAAACTCTCTAATTTATGACACTAGACTACACACACAGTGACACCAGAGTCAGACAATAAGAAGTGCGACCAGATCTTAAAGCCCCTCCCCCCACCTCTCCCTTCTTAGCAGACTTCACTTTAGGCAAGATTTCACTCCCTTCTTAGCACTGTTAAGTTAGCACTGGCACTGGCCCTGTGTCAAAGGGATGCAATGTGTTGGTTGCTTGCACTCAGAGGGATGGTCTAGCTCCAGCATGGAGCAAATTCAGGATGACCCCAAGGCACACATGTGGCTATACTCAGGACTACAAGTATGTGGCAAAGTCTGTGAGACACTCCTCTCCAACATCTCCTGTGGACTGGTGGAGGTATGTTCCCTCCTGCCATGCTCTCTGCTGTGAATCTTTTTTTTGCAGTAGCTAACACAGAATCACAAGGTTGGAAAAGACCTTTAAGATCATCAAGTTCAACTGTTCCTGTCCTATGCTAAATCATATCCCGAAGTACCTCATCTACCCTTTTTAAAACACATCCAGGGATGGTGACTCAACCCCCTCCCTGGGCAGCCTGTTCAGGCCCTTATGACTCTTTCAGTGAAAATTTTTTTCATAACATCTAATCTGAACCTGCCCTGGTGTAGCTTAGTGCCATTTCCCTTGTCCTATCTCCCTACTCTTCAGTGGACATCCACCCGGCTGCCTGCCAGTGCTCCCTCATCAGACAGCTCTGTTAATCGCCTTTCAGCTGATGGCACAGTGCAGTAACAGCTGCTACCTCGGGCAGCCGGCAAACATCCAGCCAGAGGGGATATGGAGCAGAATTTTTTTCCTGTGGCTTTCCATAGATTGTTCAAACCTGCTGGGTGAGGAGACTTGCAGCTCAGAACCAGACAGCAGACTTTGGGTAAGAACTGCAATGCAGGTCCTGGTTCCTCGCGTTTGGATCTAAACTCCATGTTACGAATTATCTCCTCAGTCAGGCTGCTGGTGGTATGTTCTAAAGTAATTATTTATCTTGATTTCTGCTCATTTTGCTTTTGTAGTCTTCTTACTTTGGAAGGTTTGTTGTCAAACAATCAAAATTTATTTCATTAAGCAGTTTTCTGATCTCATCTACATACCATAGTTTTGGTAGTAATCTGAACTACATTAATGCAAATTATAAGCACTGCAGATCTCAAAGTGAATGCAGAATGTGACTTGTGTATGCTGTGAAACCACAATCAATCAAGCTCTTCTCTAAGAGCACAGTCACTACAAACTAATTACTGATACTGGCTGAAAGCCATCATGTATATTCTGCATATCACTATGATCTGGGCTTCTGTTTTTCTTAATTGTCTTTAATTCATGGATTTGTAGAGCAGCCACAAGCAGATGCTGGAACAGACAAAGAGCATTGCAAATTGGGGTGGCTTTTTCTGCCTTATAGATCTTAAGGTTCCTCATATAGAAATCAGCCTGACCTAATTATTTTTGGTGCTTCTATATGCAGTTTGAGCTGTTCTAACAACACCTTAAAAATGGGTCCCATAAATTTTCTCTTCTTAGCCCGAAATGACCTTTGTCGGGGGAACATATGTTCATGGAACAGAAGGGAACAGTCTGGGGAATTTACCTTCCTGTTCAAACAAAAAGGCTTTTCGGATCAGAGACGGAAGTAACGCTACTTTGCTACCTCAGCTTCAACAGAAACATTGAGACTGCATGTTCAAAAAGTACACAGATAGCTGTATAACATGATATTCAACTTGCATCTGACAGTTTTATAAAATGTATGCATAAATCCACCTACAGACAAGTAGCTTTTATAAGCAAGCACATGGTGTCACCTCAGGAGATTTTTCACATACCTAGCACTACTATTTGGTCTGCTTGAAGGGAAACGGATAGGCTGGTCAGAAGTATTTTTAAGAGCTGGAAAATGTCATCTTTGGCAGGGATGGCTTAGCAGTACACAGAAAGGGAGTGAACTTCATCACAGACTGGGAAAACTTCCCAGCCCTCCCGTCATGTTGGTGGCAGAAGTTTAACAAAAGGCTTTCAGAGACCCCTTCAACACATCTGAATCTGCTTCCCATGTGCAAGGAGGAGCGAGGCTGGCTGGTGCACAGCAATTAACTGCACATGCAGGCCTTTGCGGCGTCTATGCAAATGCACAACGTCACATCCCAAACCTGATTCAGCTGAAAGCTTCTGCACAGTCACCCTTAGTGGAAGACATATGGTTTTCATTATGACCTGCAGAAAACTTTTTAAATCAGCTTGACATGTTTTCAACAGGGAAGAGAAAAACATTGGAAGGAGAAGCTTATCTGGGAGGCAACTAACTAAACAACCCTGCAGTCCCTGGACAAACAGCAAAATTTGTCACAAGCTAATCAAACATTTAATGTAACACACATGTTGAAATGGTTACAAAAAACTATTAGAGTTCAAGTGTCATCTATTGAAAAGAACAGTAAACCCCTACCCAGTATAATCATTAGTTGCCTAAACTGTATTTTTTTTAAAGTAGCAAAGCCAAGGTAGATGTGAGGGTGCTGCATTTCAACCCATAGCTGCTGTCGTTGGATGCTTTTTCCCCCCATTAGCTGTCTTACCATTAAGAAGCACAAGTGATAGAGAAGCAGCCTGTGCTTTTTCAGTTTATTAATCTTCCTGGGTTTGCGGTCACACTGTTCTCTGCCAACTCCAGCGAACAGCCACAGCCTGCCCGGATTTTCAAAGCCAGTGCCTTCCTATTACTTACAGAGTTTCAGAGGGGAGGAACAGAGACCTGTAATGAAGCACTTCAGCGTGGAGGCAAGGCCAGGCTCGTTACACTAACAAAATATGAAACAAACCTGGCAGAAATTTCCTTTCCTATAAATACATTTTATGTAATGGGTTATGCATAAGTTACGCTATTATAAAGTAGGTTTACTATTTTGTTAAGTCACAGTAAAGGCTTTTTGGGGAAGTGATGTCCACCCTGCAGTGGCTGGGGGCTGGATTTATGAAAGGCTGCAGCGTCCCCAGCTCATGGGGGAATTTTGGAAGCGGAGCTCTCCTGGTCTGCCACCCCTCTCGGGAATTACCTCTCATCAGCATCAATCAGCAAAGCTTCTCAGCTCTGTGAAACTCTTGTTTCTGGGCATGCCTAGAACCAGGTTGGCTTAAAAAACCCTGAATGGCTTGGTGCCTGGATCCTGCCTGAAGTTGGGGATGGGTGTTTCACAGCACGCTGAATACACAGCATCACAGAATCATAGAACCTTTAAGGTTGGAAAAGACATCTAAGATCATCAAACCCAGTTGTCTGTCCAATAGCATCGTGTCACCCAAACCATGTCCTGGAGTGCCACATCTACACAGTTTTTGAACACTTCCAGGGATGGTGACTCTACGCCTTCCCTGGGAAGCCTGTTCCAATGCCAAGCCACTCTTTCAGTGAATACATTTTTCCTAATATCCAAACTAAACCTCTCCTGGTACAAGTTGAGACCATTTCCTCTCATCCTATTGCTAGTTACTTGGGAGAAGAGACCAACTCCCACCTCACTACAACCTCCTTTTAGGTAGTTCTAGAGAGGCCCACACAAAAGTAACCTGAGGTAAGCTCTCTTCTGCTGTCTGCTTTGCTGGAGAAAGAATGGATCCACCTGGAATGTGCAGGGCCAGATTTAGATTTGAACTGGGATTAGCCTGCCCATCATTACCCCATCACACCACCAGGAACACCCACTGCATCCAGTGATAAGAACTAGATGAAGAGATGGGGTTCCTGTCCTCTCAGCTTATCATGGCCCTCTCAGCTCCTCTGCAAATCCATCCAATTTAGGATGCCTGCCTGTCTTCATTACTTGCTGCTATACGAGAGAATCCAAAAAGGCTTCATTTTCCACAACTCCTGCCTCCATCAGAAGACCCTACCTGACCCCTACACGAAACACACCTGAGAAAAATAACCTGTGCTATCTAGAGCTTTGGGCAAAGCTGGGGAAACTCTTAACCTAGTTGCTCTCCTGGTTGCTGTTTTCTTTTTTTTCTTTTGGTTTATTTATTGGAACAGGACATTGGTGTGAATCTCTCCCTTTTCCTAGGGTCTTCCTGAGAACCAAAACAGCTTCACCACCTCTGAAACAAGCCAACCATTCAAAACACTATCACTATCTGCACAGACCCATGTAGCTGTTTATGCCTGAGCTTCCATTCTGAGCCCAGTAACCACTGACTTACCCGATGCCTTTACACCACGCTGAAATCAAGTGAGTGAGGTTTGCATGACTAGAATATATTCCCTTAGATTTCCATGCCTACAAAGAAATATGGATATATAAACACATTGGACATATCCACTCAATACCTCTTAAAAAGTATACAAAGTAATCACTCTGACAGGAAAAAAACAACTTTTATGTAGTAATTTTGTCACCAAAAAAAAAAAAAAAGCTCAGAGAACACTGAAACTATTTATGATTAGAGTCAAACATGCCCAGAAAATGAAAAACTGCCATTTTCTACTTTCTATTTGAGATTATGCTTTAATTTTTAAAACTTCATTATTTTGAAAAGAGGGTAAAAACATTAAAAAAATACCTCCCTAAACATTCTGAATATTTGAGAATGAATATTGTCTTTGTTCAGTCTGAAACAAAGGTTTTCTTTGATGTTTTGATTTGGCAGCAAACCCCCAAATCAGTTGTTTGCAAAGCTCCACTTTGAACATACTGAGATATCAGACGAAAAAAAAGAAATAGGAGATGTAAAGCAAAATAGAAAAGGAAATAATCTATCAATTCTTGAGTAAACATTGCTCAGAAAACAGTTTAAGTCCCAGGATTCTCATTAAAAAGGCATTAATAACCTGGAGGAATTCCAAAAAAAGGTCAACAATAATGATAACAGGATTACAGGGCACTGTTTATGAAGGGAGATTAAGGGAATGCAATTTGTGTATTCTAAGATAAAAATAAATACTGGCAATGCTGTTTATCACAGGGAGGAGGAATACAGCTGGAAAGCTGTAAAGAAAGCCATGTAACAGTAATACAGGAGTCTGGCTGTGATGCGTGTTATTTCATGAAAAATGACTTGAAATAAAAACTGATGGTTGGTGGGAGTTGTGCATAGTAAAATGGAGCTGGAGTAGAATACTGTAGCCAGGGAATCAGAAAGCTATTTTAAACATTGGCATCAATAATACAGACTGTAATTTAAAAACAGAGCACATACAAAAAAGAATCTCCTAAGGGAAGATCCATAATGGCCTCTTTCGTATGCATGGTATTTCTTTCTGTGGAGGTGAAGCAGGCTGAAAACCACAGCAAACAGCCAGGAGGAGCGGAAAATTCACTGCAGCAAATACACAAAATGCAAAGTGTGTTCTACCTTGACCTCACACATGTTTTAAATGAAATACTTCAGTGTGCAATGTGTATAGCATTGGTTTCTCCTCTTGGCTCATATTCCACTCTGGATTAGCAGAGGAGAGAAAAAAATAATCCACAACCCTTACTGGAGATACAGAAAGACATTTTTTTGACTAAAGATCACAGCTGTTGCCATCTTCCATACCTGCCTCAACTCTGACCTCTGAACCCCAGTGCCCTTCTTACATCAAGCACTCAGCCATCCTTCCCAGGCGCAGGAGACCTGCATCTCTACCAAAAGGCATTTGGAGCTAAAAGACGAAGTGGCTGGCACGGGTGTCACCCGCTCGAGAAGCCCAGGCAGCTCCCTGCAGAAGTCCCACATCTGCATCCCTTACTCCATTTGCAGTTACAGCCATGGCTCTCTCATGGGCCAAATGCAAGTCTAAGCTCGAGGTCATAAGCATCCAGAGGCAAGAATTTCCCTTTAATGGTGGATGTCCCACTTTCTGTATATTTGGAGCAGTATCGGGACAATTAACGGGCCAGAGAGAGAGAGAGAGAGAGAAAGGAGTTATGGTGTGCCTGCTGGGAACTCCGCTTCAAATCCCCAGTAAAACAGTTACTAAATTATATGAAGTGGAACAGCTTCCCTGGGAACAGACTCTTGCATCCCTCAGCCTGCCTAGCAGCCCTGCACTGGGGCACTCTGTGCTCAAGTCCATCCTCCAAAAGAGGCACAAACAGATCTAAATGTAAGTTTATTTTCTCTTTATTGAACTAAGTAACAGGAATCTTTATTATTATTATTATTTTTTATTTTCTTTGTGAGGAAATAAGTTCCTAACTTCAGAATATTTGTTCTCAAGACCCCGAATCACAGGTGGTCTGGGCCACCAGCCCACAGCTGGGCAGATCATTGTCTAGGACAGGTGGGACTCAGGCTTTCACCTTTTACTTTCTAATTCCTCCAGGCTTTCACCCCTTCCTCCTTTGCAACTTCCTGACTTCTTTTTTCAATCCTTGACTTTTGCTGTGACATCTGGGCGCTTTCTGCATCCTGAGGGTCTTTTGAACAAAAAGAGATACAAGTCCTGAGAGGTCGCAGCCCAGCCACTAATTGCCTACATCACCACCAAGCAACATATAAAATAGTATTTTAGAAGAGAAGGGGGTGGATTATAAAATTTGTGACACAGAATTTAAAAAAATGTTTTTCTAGATCACTTTAACAGGAGTTTGTAGATTTGGGTTCAAAAATATGAATTACTTCAAAGCTAAAGAAAGCACTCTTTGTAGCTGCCTCTGCTTATTGAAAGAATATGAAAGAAATACTTGGCTGTTTCAACATGTTTTCCACATCAATTCAAGCAAATTTTTTTGAATTCAAAGTTTAAATCTAAAATATAAAACCAAACAAACTAAAAAAATAAAACTACACCAGTAATTTTTACCTAACTTTATAAGCACCTTTTGCTCACAATACTTACATTATGATTATATTCTAGTATTATTTCTCAGAGGTTACAGAGCACTTTTTGCACTTCAGTGAGATTTAGTTATGTCCTCATAATACTTAATTCCTGTGGACTTGCAGTGAGAAATGAGATATGGAATCTCATCGTGCCATGCCATTCCAAGGCATGGGGCTATTCACATGATGCAACATCCCCTTCCACCCCACCACCAGCGCCAGCTGCCTTCCAGACCGCACAGCACCAACTGCTACTACACACCAAACCTTTGCAGGGTGCTGCCCCTCAGTGCTCAATTCTAGGACACAAGCTTTGAGGAAAGCACGGGCTTGGACCTGGGCACAGCATCCTTGCTCCTGGAGGGCATGATGTGCATGTTCATCTCCCCACAAAGCACATCCAAGTCCTCTGATACCCATGGCGACAGAGTCTTTAATAACTCCCTGTGTTGGCAGGTCAAGTAAGCAAATCTACACAGCTCCATAGCAACAGACATGAAATTAAAGCGGATCCCATCAGTAAAATATGCAGGAGGGCTCAGTGCACATAGAATTATTACCCAGAAAAGCTTTTTTATTTAAAAAAATCAGCAGTAGCTATTTTGTGTAGGCCCAATATGAAAGGCAAAGAGAAGAAAAGCAAAAGTACACGAGAAAAAGGAATAGGGTCAAAAATTACCACACTGTACTTGTTAGACTCTGCATTAGAAAAGATCTCAGTAACCTTAATTATGACGCACACATATAAGAAAGGCAGAAGAGTGAGATTAATACTGTGCAGGAAATAAATGTTGCGTACCGTTGGATCCAAATGTCAGGACAGTTACACTGTCTGCTGTTAGGTGTGGGACAGAAGTGAAGCATTCAAACCATGTGCTTACATCTGGGAAAGATGACACACGCTCAGTGCTTCCTCCGTTCTTAATGCCACAGTGTTGTTTTAAAAAGCAGATGGAAAGCCTTCCAGAAGCACACATAACCGACCACTGTGTATCTGCCCTTTGCCAAATACTGAGCTCCTTAAGCATCTAATGCTCAAGTTAAAGCCATCCTCATCAGGTTTAAGGTACTTGGGTAATCTGGGCTTTTACTCTTCCTCTTTCCATTTGCAAGCTCCTCTGCACCCCTCAGAGAATTTGCGCTTTACACTTACCAATAACCACAGGCACATCACAAGATTCCTTATTATTAGTTCAAATAAAGAGGTACAAAAGAAACAAATATATGGAGAACTTATCATAGAATCACAGAACATTAGGAGTTGGAAGAGACCTCAAATGATCATCTAATCCAACCCCCCTGCCAGAGCAGGATCACCTAGACTAAATCACACAGGAACACATCCAGGTGGGTTTTGAATGTCTCCAGAGAAGGAGACTCCACAACCTCTGGGCAGCCTGTCCCAGTGCTCCATCACCCTCACAGTGAAAGTTTCTCCTTATGGTCGTAGGCAAGATGTTCCATGATTTGTTATCAACTTCTTCAGACCTTTTTTTGTTCCATGACCAATTATTTAAAGTACAGCGAATGAGATGTAGCTCATTTCCCAACTCCAGTATTCTTAGGCATGTGGCACCAGCCACATACGTAAATATCTGGATATTCTCAGGAATGGAAGCACGAATCTTCCCATCTACACTGCATGAGTTGGGTTATGACTGCAGGCTGGGAGCATGGTGTACTCTGATTAAATCCTGCATTTGTAACTGGGTTAAATGTTCTTTGACATACCCTTGTTCTTAATTATCCCTCCCCCAGAAAAGGTGAAGCTTTGGAATGTGGGTTATAAAGTACTTCTAAGGAAGTCACAGCAGAAACAGAGACACATTACAGTGAGGTCCCTGCTCTCACCCTTGCATGACCCTGCTTTTAAAATGAAGCACACCAACTTACTTTAGGGATCAGTCAAGGCAGATTGGTGCCTCCAAACACAGGTTTTCCAGATTTGTTTTGGTTTTTTTTTTTGGGGGGGGGGGGGGTT
>VZTU01025514.1:46003-67287 GCA_013400835.1 Zapornia atra | reverse complement strand
TGGATGTTTGTATTAAGCAGCCAAACAATGTGCCTTTGCCTTGGAGTACATAGTACACCAGCAGGATTTAAAAAACCCCAAAAAAACCCAACATAAGTAGAAATGCCAACTAGTAGTTATAAAGAACAATGAACCTCTTTGCAGCCCTAGGATCTATTCAAGTTAGCACATTCTGTAACTTGCTTTATTTTGTATTGCTGTTTCTGAACAACTGGGACAACAGATCTATTATTTTTCCCTCTGCTTGCAGAAATTTGGAATGAACAAAGGCCATGCAAATACAAGATGCAATGTTCTTGGATGAATGCACCAGTAAAACCTGCCTTTCTAATATTTTATAACCCTTCCCAAGATAAAAAAAGTGCTGTCACTGCATCCTTCTGCAACCAAACAGGAGAAGTTCTTGAGAGCGCGATGTATATTTACAGAATTACCTCTAAGGCAATCTTCTCACAGCACTTACAAACCAACTCATCTGTTTTTCAAGTGAAGCACACACATGCACACGTACATACATACATACATATATTGATATAAAAATATAAATATCAGACTCAGGCACTAGTACTCCCACAGAACCATAATGAAGAGAGGGAGCAAGCTGACAAAAGTTCTGTAAAATCATACATCCAGATGTCAGTAATAGAACTTTGAAATCAGAGCTTTTATGTTTTGTTTTTAAAACAACCAAAAGTGACTGTCTTTAGAATACAAAAACGTATGGAAGTAGAGAAGCAAGAGGGATAAACTTATCCACTACACTAATGGATTACGTAGTCATTACTCTCTGCTTGCATAGGGTGTTCCCAGTAATAAGTATTTATGGGAATCTAATCCTCACACACCAGACAATTAAAAAAAAATCAGCAAGAATTGCGATTTAATAGCTAGACAACTTTAACATGCAGTCATAGTTTGCAGCTAATACCTGCATTTCCTACTAACCTGTTTGGCTTAGTTAGCTCTAACTAGTATTCCTAAGTGCCCAGGGTCATTTCCCTTCCCTCCTTTTTGTTCATCTCCAGTCAGCTCCAATGCTGCTTAGGAAGCACCCACACCTACATGGGACACACAACCAATTTAGGCCAATACACTGTCTCTCCTAAAACTCATAGTCCTAAAGCCTTCAAAGATGATTGTGTTCAGACTGGGACACCCTACTTCAAGACTCGCTCACTCGTGACTTGATAAATTTGCCATGGAGAAGTAAGGAAGATCGTACTGGCAACACATGCTGAGTACAACTACACTTACTATGGCTTGAAGTTAAATGACACTTATATTTGAAAAGTGATTGCTAAAAGTGACATTTTTCTCCTGTCTATGGAGTCATTATAAGTGAAATGGCAGTACACATGCAGGAAAGACAGGGAAGGTAAAGCACAGATTGTGCCTCACAATCACTTAGCTACAGATCTGGGTGATGCACTATTTGAAGGGGAAAATGTCTGGACAACACAGAATCACAGAGTCGCCGGGGGTGAAAGGGGCCTCTTGAAGCCACCTAGTTCAACTCCCTGCTCAAGCAAGTCTAGCTGAAACAGGCTGCCCTGATCTGTGTCCAGTTGAGTTTTGAGTACTTCCATGGATGGAGACTCCACCCGCAACTCCTCTGGGCACCCTGTGCCAGTGTCTGACCACCGCCACAGTAAAGAAGTGTTTTCTTGTGTTCATATGGAATTTTGTGTTCTGTAATTTCTCCCTATTGTCCAAGAAATGTAGGTAGTCTACGTGGTGAAAGCCTCTGAGATTTGCTCATTAATTTGAGCAGATCAAAGTTTTAATGCCTGAGTTCTCAATGACTGCCCCTCTGGAAATACAATCCATTGCAGTTCAACTGCTGTACAATCCCAAAACTTTACCATTTTAGCCATGTTCAGAAATAGAAGGCCAGATGTTTAATCAGTAGTGAAAAAGTATAACTTTTTTGCATAGTCTGCTGCTACCTGGCATGGTTATTACTGAACCAAGCTGTGAAGAACAGCCAGACAGTTTTCACCAGGTTTGGGACCTGCCCCTAACTGTGGCTCACCTTGGTCTCCTGTCGTGCAGCGGTGCTTACACCTCTACTCTGCAGGCTCCTGAAGGTGCAAAAGCAACAAGTCTGTGACAGTCATAGCCTTTTGTCTTAAGTCTTAGCAATTTCATGTGAAATTTCAGCAATTCCGTGGGCTCAAAGAGACAGCTCCGACAGTAACCTCAAGCTCATTCAGAAAACTGTCCCAAGTTTGCCCATGACACTAAAAGCAAGAACGTAAAGACCAGGACTTTTCCCAGAAATGCTGAAGGCAGTCATCTGATCTGTTGCACTTCTCAAATCAGGATGTCCACAATTAAATACAAGTACATCTCTGTGTTTCTTTAAAGCCTTTTAAAAATTACTGACACAACTCTTGCCCAAGATTCCCTTCTTTATCCACATGTCTTTGGAAGTTTATTAGCACTTTGCCACTTGCAGAGCCAGATTTTGAATCCTTGCACTAAGCAATCTAATGGAAATCAAAATCCAAGACTGTCAAAGAAAGCAAAACAGTTCCCACTGTTCTTAACAAACTATGGACATGAGCTGCAGGAATTCAAGATGGATCTTTGCAGGAAGAATACACCAAGAATGTGAGTATGTGGAAATGTTTATGCTCTTGTTTATTCAATTACAGAAACTGCAGGATTCAGCACAGCGCAGTCATACAAAACATAGACTTAATTAAGCTTTTTGTGCCAGGGCATTTTCTGCAGTGCATTTTTTATTGCTTTTAATATTTCATAAATAAATCACATCCAAAAGAAGGAACAACTAACATTCTGAACTTAAAAGGCTGGTAACTTTCTCCTGGAGTGAACATTATGTGTCTTCCTTAATGTCCCTATCCTCTCCATCCTTTCCTGGGGAAGGAGGCACAGATTTTAAGTCAAATTCACCTATAACACTGCTGTGATTCAGATTTAATGCACAATAAAAACCATTACCTACTATCCCAAATAAATAATTTCTTCATGATTATAAATCTTGCAGAGGTTTAGCAAGATGCAGTGATTATGCATTCCAGGATTAAGTACGGTTTGTTATGCAAGCATCATAAATTATGAATGATATCCAAATCTACTTCGTTGATACTTCAAGAGGTGAAGATGACTTAGATCCATATAACTATGCCTTAGGCTGTTAGAGAAAAAAAGCAATGTTTTATTTCATACTTTGAAGTACAGAAAAGAAAGATGAAGTGTTGTTGCTGGAGTAGCAGAAAAGCACTGGAGCTTGGGAACAGCCTAAAAACATCCCAGGGTTCATTCTCAGTGCTATCCCACTCTGACATTTCCCGAATTATCTAAATATTTGTGTGAGTGCTACTTCTGAGATTCAGCATATTCCAAGAAAACAATCCTGGAAACAGAGAAATTTTCAGCAAAATGACAGGGATTTTGAAGGTGCATGATGACTGATGTACTTGCCTACAAAAATGTCGTGTAGGAGAGTCTGTAAAAGATAGTGGTAACCTGGATTTTTGTCTCATGTCTGGCTCCTGCTATGTAGTCACTATCTCAAGAAGTTTCAGATAAATATGAAGTAGAGGTTATCTCCATAAATCAGTAAGGGCTTTTGGTAGAGAGAAGGGTACTATGCACAACCCCTTTTTGCTCAGGTCTGAGGTTTCCAGCTCTATGCAGAGCTAGGCCACATACAACAAGGACATGTAGCTGTTATTCTCCCCCCCATGTCCCACTTCATTTCTACTGGTACCCTGTTACTCCCCACTTGTTTTGCTACAGGACACAACCTCCTCTTTGCATGAGGCCTAGATCATCCTGAGTGAGCTACCAGAAATTCATGCATAAGCAGGTCATGGAAAAGGAACTACATCCACCTGAAGCCAAGAGATAGCAGTGGGAGAGAATTACATGAACCTCTGTGGCCAACATTGTTGTCCCCTGGGGTGCTCCCAGTTCAGGAAGGTCCCTCACCTGTGTCACACTCTACTACAAAGTATTTTTATGACACCTTTTCACTAAAAAGGTGTGAGAGACTTGGCAGCAATCTAGAAGTACTCTGTAAATCAGACCCGATTCCTGCTCTGAGAGCTTTGATGGGTTTCAGATACTCCAGAGACAAATTTTCCAACCTTAGAGCAGCGTTAAGGTACTGACAGCTACAGAATTACCCATCTACAAGAATACCTGAATACCTAAACTAAGTCCATGCAAAGGCTTGAAACAATACTGTCAACTAAAATGAAGATGACTTCTGACTATTACTGCAAAAGGCTAATAACTTGGTATTATAGGTCAATTTAAGTGTAATAATCGAAAATGATGAAGTATTTTACTGGAACAAGTGCATGACTTTTCCATGTGTATAGGGCTCTTCAGTAGAAAAAGTCTTTCAAAATTCTTTATCCACATTTTGCTAAGCTGCATTCATATTCATATACAAGATGTTTGTAGTAGCCATGGCTGCAGATTTGACTGTTGCATACCCTATTCACTGTATTCTGCATGCAAAAAAATTCCTTGATTTTAATGGAACACAAAACAAACCTTGAAAAAACTGTTATCTATCATCCATTATTCAGAGCAATGGGAGACTGGGAACACTCAAGTAACACGGTGCTATGAAATGAGCTGAGAACTCACAGGGGTCGTGGTAAGTCAGACTTAATCAGCTATTTCAATGACCAAGTGAGTGAAGAATTTTTGCAACAGATTTTCTACTGTTTCTGGACTAAACATATTGCTGGCACTTCTGAGCCAGCTCGTCATGAAAGTACCCAAATTGTTTCCAGAGGTAAAATGAGTCAGGAAACATATCATGATTTCAGCTGAGATAAAATTAATTTTCTTGCTGGTAGCTGGTGTAGTGCTGTGGTTTGGATTTAGTATGAGAATAATGTTGATAACACACTAAAGTCTTTAGCTGTTGCTAGGAAGTTTTGGTGCCTACACTAAGTCAAGTACTTTTCAGCTTCTCATGCCCTGCCAGGTATAGAAGAAGATGGGGGAGCACAGCCAGGACAGCTGGCCAAAGGGATATTCCATGCCATATGATGTCATGTGCGGTGTTTAACCAGGGAAGCTAGCTGGGAGGCAGATTGGCTACTTGGAAACAGACTGGGCATCAGTACCATTTTCCCCCTTTCTGCATGTGGCAAGCAATTGCATTTGTCCATCATTTCTTCTATATATATTCCTATTATGGTTATTACTATTATTCTCTTCTTTTGTTACCTCATTAAACTGCCTTCATCTGAACTCACAAGAGGTTTTTTTTTGGGTTTTGTCTTGTTTTGTTTTCCATTGTCCTCCCGATCCCCTTGGGGCAGGGGGGTGAGCAAGGTCCTGCATGTGCTTAGTAACTGGCTGGGGTAAAACCATGACAAAACAGTAGAGCCAGGAGATACCTGAGCTCAGAAACCATGCATCAGTTCTGCAGCTGGCTCTGTACAGGGTCAGAACCCTCTCTTTCTCCATGCTTAATTAAATAACAGCATAAATATCCCGGCCATTTGTAACCGAGATCTGCTTGTACATGAATCACACAAAAAATGTTTATCTACTCATTAAGATTACAGCAGCCAGTGACACAGCAAGATACTTAGTCTTGGATGTGCGACAAGCAGGTGCTGAGTTACTCTGTGGCCTGAGGTGGCCCATTAGCCTGAGGCAATGGAAGACACGCTCTCGATTCAGCCAATGCTCTGTGGATCTCTATCTGCTGAACTCCCACATGTAGGCTGCCTGCTATCTTGCAGTGGTTTGACAAGTCGTATCCCCAGAGCCATCACAACCTGGCACCAACAATAAATGTGAAGATCTGTATCAGAAGACTATAATTCTTTGCCTTGATAGTAAGAGTCATTTATCTTTGGCCAGTGAAATATGTATGCAGTTACCACGGAATAAGATAAAATCCATTTCAGTCACCATCCAGCCTCATAAAAGAAAGTGAAGATGTCAACTAATTATATTTCCATGAGAAAGCTAATACTGATAGTGTTTTAAAATCTTGCAGGTGACTCCCTAGAAAGAACCAAACTTTTAAAAAATTTTATTTACTGTCAGCATTAGTGGTATCTCAGGCAGCACAATACAATGAATGTAGACAGCCACAGATGTACTAGTCAATTAGAAGGTGTAATTAAAGAAATGAAAGCATCTATATTATACTCACCAGGCTTTACAAGGCTTGTCTTTGTCTCCTTCTTATATCGAGTCAGCTGCGGGTTCCCTTCACTTACTGGCCCTGGACTGAATTTCTTCCTGGAGAAGTCTCCATCACTACCCGTGCAAAAACTGATTGGACTGTTTCCAGCATCAGAAGGAGTCTTAACTGGAGATACTGACTGGCTACTAGGACAGCCAGTGTCATCTGAAGAGAAAAAAGAAAACATCAAAATTTCTAACTAATAAGTCCATGAGCATTAGCAGAATTTAAAAAAAAAAAAAAAGTTTTTGGACTATAACTGTTTACAGTCAGTTGCTTGATATGTACAACCTTGGCTGTGAAACCTGGTGAGAAGCTATTATTTTGTCCCACTTTGTGAAAAAGTCTTGGATACCTTATGGCAGGCTAAAAGGGCAAGTGCTTGTTTCACAAAATCCAACAAAACACAAAGTCAGAGACTACATACTGAAAACTCAGATCTAAGGTAAATTCTTCTCACTTAGCTAGGTTAGGTAGGGACTATTATAGCATGAAGAAGTGCACATTAAGAAACAAAGAGTGGTTTGTGTAGTGCACACCAGATGAAGCAAGATGTCAATCACCTACAGCCCATACACACCAAGTCAGGCTTTTCATTTAACTGGAATTAATAAAGGCTTCTTGAAATTCTTTTTCCTTTTAAAGCAGTGGTGACCACAGAGCTCGTTCATTCTTGACAAGAGTCTGTGAGGTACCTGGTTGCAGAGAGGGTGCATTATACACAGACTGCTTTTGTTTCAAGCAAAATTCCTCTTGATGGCACACCTGTGCTTCATGACATCAGCAGCCACCTCGGGACCAGACCCACGTTCCTGACCTCCTGGAATACAAACACTCCAGCTCATAACAATTAAATGCAAAGTATGAATCCTGAGTCTGGGTGAAATCCACACATCAAACACCCCTTCATCAAATCACACTCCTGCAATCTTGCGTAATCACAGCTCCCCTAGAAGTCATGGTAGTTTTTGAGATACACAACAAAAGCAAACAGGCTACTCTGATACTGGGAAGCCTTGAATATTTACTCTCCTGGAGAAGTGTAGTTGTTTGTTCTTTCCCAGGACAAAATGAAAGCTGCTATCTTAATTATGCAATTGCACTCTGCTCCCGGTGCATTATCTCCACCTAACATGAAACTCAAAAGAAGTACCTGCACCTGAGCCAAATTATTTGCATGACCATGTTGCACTTGCCACTTCCACCCTGTTCATAATTTAGGTCAAGCCGGATCTTGCAATGAGCTTTGCATGGACAGATTGTTTTAAAAGTCAGTGTATGACTCCAATTATGAGGCAAAAGGGGCACCCTGTGAATACCTAACTCCCCTCCCACCCACCTCCCCTCTGCAAGAAAGAGCAGCTTTTGCTGTCATTAACTGTGGCTCCCTCAGTACAGTACAGCAGCCCCAGCCTTTCACAGGAAGCAGTTTTAATTCGCACCTGGCCAGTTACTCTACTCTCACCTCTTTGTACTGCTTCCCACTTCTCCACATCCTATCTCCTGTGCTGAGCAAGGTACCCAGAAGCCATGACAGTCCCAAGCATGCTATAGGCATTAGCACACAACAGCAGCCGGAGGTGTTGCTGCCCTGGCCTCTGCAAACTGCCAGACGCGACACCAGGCCACGGGTGCAGCCCAGCCTACTGCCAGAATTGCCTCCTAAAGGGCAGTAATGGTGCAAAGCACCTGACCCAGCTTAATCATCTTTGATTCCTTCAAACCAGCCCAGTTAAACCTACAGGCATCTCCTTTTGCCATCTCACCGGTGCCTGTTGCAATCAGAATTAGTTTATAGAAAAATAACAGGAAAAAGATGACTGCTAATAAGGTTTTCAGCCCATCATCATTCATCCTGACTGAAGCAGGATTGTTGCCCACATGATTTTTTGTTAACTTTTTATTCTTTCCATTCCCATCAACCTCACAATGTAACTCGACACACAGAATAGAGAAGGCCGCAATCTCCTCCCACATCAGCACCCATTTCCTCTTCTCAAGGGTTCAGTCTCTTCTACAGGCTGGATGAATGCTGCTTACAGGGCAGAGGACCAGCACTGCTGAGTGAGCTTTTGGATTGCATTTCAGCAGGTCCTTTACCCATGTCCAAATCATCTTCTCTTCAGAAGCACACAAACATTTATAAACAATTATACACAGAAAAAAGTGCAGGTTCATGCTTTGATTTTTAATTATGACCTCTCCACTTAGATGTTTCTCTATTTCACAACTTTGTGTTTAAAAAACCCAAAACAATAAAAGACAAGAAACTATTTACTTCATCTGTCTACCATTAAAATCACTGAAATAACTCGACAGGTTCTGTAGACCTCACAGATGTGTTTTAAATGGGAGACTATGTACAGATAACTCCCAGAGCTATGGGGACACTACCTGGAAGAACCTCAGGAGCTGATAAAAGCTTTACAAATGAAAGAACTAAACCATGGTGTTAAGAATTCAGGCATTTGAAAAAAACCAAATACATATAACTAACTACAATAAGGAAATAGGATAGCTAAAGCATACTACAAAAATAAATATTTTAATTACCACCCCACCCCTGTGGCGTCTGATATCACACTGGTGACACTGTATGATCACACACATCTACATATCCTTGTTTTACCCTTCAGCTTTCATTGCAGTGGGACGGCCATTAAGGAACAAATGAGCCTGGCACAAAGAACAACAGTTCTTCCCCACTCATACCACTTGTGACCTTTAGGCACATCACAGAATCACAGAATTGTAGGGGCTGGAAGGGACCTCAAGAGATCATCGAGTCCAATCCCCCTGCCAAAGCAGGTTCCCTAGGACATCAATAACCAGGTGAGCATTCCCACTCCGGCTGAACTAAACTAATGGTTTTAATTTACTCATCACTTGTTATTTTTTCAATAAAGTGTAACTTCTACTCCTTTTACCTAGTATTAGCCAGAAATGTGAATAAATCATAAATTTTCCAAATTTAGGGCAAAGGGCAAGCTGCAGAGAAATATCTTTCTATGTCAGCTTTTTGCAGTGTCTTTTCAATAATCAAAAAGTTTACTATCACAGAAGGGAACAGCTGCGTACAAAATGCTGGTGCTGACCACCCCAGGCAAGGAAAGCTCTGCTGTACACTGCAGGGATGCACCTCTCAGCTGCCCCTCCACTCACCCTTCTGTCATGAGGAAAAGCCCTGGTGAACACTGAGGTGCTATCCATCTGCTCAGAGTGAGCCAAATTGTGAATTACCTCCATTCTTCCTTCCTACTGAAGGCTTAAAAGACTATTTTATTGTGTTTGATGCTGTAGGTGTCCCCGTGGACCCTGACGGTGCATCAAGCTGATGCCACTTCCACCCCACAGACAGCCTGACCACCTCGCCTGCTCACTGCCACGGCAAACACCTCTGCTCCTCGTCCCCAACAGGAAGGATGTGACCATGGCACTGGGGTTTCGGCATTTCCCACAGACCTGTAGACTCCCTCAAAACCCTGCTGATAGCTCTGATGGAAAAAGGTGAAGACCTCCACCTGCCCAGAAATGAGACAGGATAAGGTATCTACCTCCAAAGTAGGCAATGGGGTAACAGTAGCAGACGAGCCAACAGTGGAATTCACTTTCTTCTGAAAACATAATGTGTAGTAGCAAGGTCAGTTAAGGATTCAGTCCTATAAATTGCAGGAGTTTGTCCCAGTAAGGACTTCAGGAATACAGACAGGACTGATTGTCTGTCTCAGGCATGCAAGCATCAAGAAAATAGAAGAGAGAAAGGTTGCAAACTCTGTCTGTACTACTTGGATCTCTCCTGTATTACTTACTTGCACAAGAAGGAAAATCATATGAATTTACAACACACAACATTCATTGCTTTTTTAGCAATATTTATGGTTTCTTTTTTCATAGTGGTCTCCTAAGAGTGTTCTGGGAGTAGTCTTTTCCTTTGAACATCAGCTGGATTTCATCACTGAAGCTCTATGTCCAACCCCTCTCCCAGATCAGACATGCTTGCCAAGTTTCAAAGCCAAGCACGGGATGGTGTCTCCTCAAACAAACAATCAGGGAAGTTGCTCAGAGCACTCTGACATTTGCATGCACTGACTAGCTTTCAAATAGTAAAGTCAAAGTATAAACAACAGTGTTAAAGATAATTCTCATGGACTTCAGCCATATGCTGTGACTTGATAGTCTTCTCTGATTTTCTGGGCTCAGACACTTTGTAAGTTTCACTGGAATGTGCCTTAGAATCCTTAGAAAAATACTGCATTTTCCTGAATTCTTTAAGAAATATTGCATTTACAACTTCCTTATATAATCCATCCAAATAATTAATGACGCTCTTGCTGAGGAACCATAGATATTTCTGCTGTCACTCTCAGGTGCCAGACCTAGTTATGCGCTTCCGTGAGTCTGAACTGTTCATCCCTGTGGTGGTTTGACCCTGGCTGGAGGCCAGAGGCCCACCAAAGTCGCTCTGTCACTCCCCTTTTCAGCTGGACGGGGAAGAAAATAGATATTGAGAGGCTTAGGAGTCGAGGACAGGGAGAGATCATTCCACAATTAGCTGCATGGGCAACACAGACTCAACACAGAATAAAGGAAAGAAAACTCTCTAATTTATTACACTACACTGCACACCCAGTGAAACCAGAGTTGGGTAATGAGAAGTGCAACTAGATCTTAAAGCACCTCCCCTCACCCCTCCCTTCTTAGCAGACTTCACTTTTCTCATGATTTCAGTCCCTTCTTTCCCTCTGGGATGGCACGGGTCAGGGTGGGGGAATGGGGGTTTCGGTCACTTCCTCACGAGATGTTCGCTTTCTTAGTTGGGGGGGGGCATTCCTCACACCCTTCCCCTGCTCCAGCGTGGGGTCCCACCCACGGGAGACAGTCCTCCACGAACTTCTCCAACGTGAGTCCTTTCCCATGGGGCTTCAGCTCTTCAGCAGCTGCTACAGTGTGGGTCACTTCCATGGGGTGCAGTCATAAATCACAGAGTCTCTCAGGCCCAGACTGATCCAACCAGGCCTCCCACAGAGTCACAAACCAATCTACTCCAGAGTGAGTCTCTCTCTTTTGCTCTCTCTCTCTGTGTGTATCTCTCTCCACAGGCTGTATGTGCTGCCAGACACTTGCCCTAACGCAGGTCATGGTCCATGGGCTGCAGGGGGTGACCCACTCCACCATGGGTTTCTCCATGGGCTACAGGGGCATCTTTATCTTCAGTGCTTGGGGTGCCTCCTTCCTCTCTTCACTGGCCTTGGTGTCTGTACAGCTTCTTTTATCTTCTCACTCCCTTCTCTGGTGGCAAAAAGTAGCTGCTAGCAGGATTTTTTCTTCCTAAATGTGATTCACAGAGGTGCAATGACTGTCGCTGATGGGCTCAGCCTTGAGCCCTGCTGGTACTCTGTCAGGCTTAGGGGAAGCTTCTAGCTGCTTCTTGAAGCCACTGCTCCTACATGAGAAGCTTGCCATGCAAAACCACAACAATCAATCTACTGTCCTACTTTTCATCTTCTCTTAAAAGTCCCTTGACCATTAATGTTCAGGCTGTACACAGCTCTGGATTTCCACAAGGAAATGTGGATTCCAAAATTAAACACAGGCCTCTCAAAAACTTTCACTAGCTCTGTGTAATGAGACTAAAAAACTGTTTCCTGACCTTTCCTAATGGTTCCCTTTCCATTTGTCCCAGGATCTGTCAGTCCAGGTAGCCATAGCTATGCCAGGATGGCACACTATGAGCTGTCTATAGATGGTAAACCGCCAAAGGTATTTCACAATTTTGCAGGATAATCTCCCAATCTCCCTGTGTATTGTATAGTTTTTGACCCCCTACATGTTGCTTTGGTCTTCTCTTCATGACTGGTCTTGAGGCATAGGGCTGTTTCATGCATTAATGAAAGCTGCTGACAGACACCAAAGGGAATCTATCACCCAGCTTCCACATATTAAGGCATTTTCTGTAGTAAATCAAGAGAAGGAGGCTTCTCTGAAGGATGAGTCAGAGCAACAGCCCAGTTTAGGCTTCTCCAGTCATCCCACAACTCTGAGTCACTGTCTGGAGAATCTCTTTCCATTGACTAGTACAACCAGTGTTTTGACTTGGGCAGCTGAACCAGTGAGATGTAAGGGCTCGCTGCCCAGTCCAATAATACTGTGAACCAGAGATTCACAGTATCATTGTGGAACAACTGGGCAACACAAACGACCACAGTAACAGTGGGAGGATGAAACTGTCAAGGAGTTGGACTCCTACTTATAATGACACTGAATGGTCCTCTTGAGATACCCTCACCTGCCCAGCAATGATTTGGGGACCGCAGTTGAAGGTAGAAAAGTGAGTATTTTTCTCTGCTTCTATTTGTACTAAGACAATTTTATTTTTACTGTGGCCATTCTAGTAGGTGATTTTATGTATTGTAAAAGATTAGTCATTTGCCAGTTTGTCACCAGCAAATATCACACAGACCTTTGAAAAAATAATTGAATACCTTTACTAAAAGTCCTAAAAATGCTACTAGTTTAGGTCCTTTTGATCAATCCTAAACTAATTTTATAGTTATTTTTAAGGTCTGTTAGGGCTGGTATTTAATAAAATTAATCAGAATATCATGTGCTTGTGAGGCAAGTTTCTTACCAGAAGTCAAGCACACTAAAGCAAAACAGAAAAGCAAGCAAAACTGTAGCCCTGTCAAGAAAAGAGGGAAGGTTTATGTGACAAGGCCTACTTATACAAAACCCTGCTAAGGAAATTAATTCCATATTTAATCTCTATGTCTCTGCAGACAGAACTTGAATTAACCATGCTCCATTTTGCCTGTGAACGAAGGCAGGCTAGAAGCTCCACCACTCCCCAAGGTCACCTCAAGAGGCTGTGCAAACTCTGGTCCTTGAAGGGTTTCTAGACTCAAACAGACCAAGCCATGGCTGAGGTAACATAGTGCTGGAACCAGTCCTGCTTCAAAAAGGCTACAAGTTTAGGATCACAATTTTCTGTTACAGTTTTTCTGTTGTTCCTCTCCTACTGAACAGAGGAGAAGAGCACCTCTTCTACAAGGACAGTTGGGCTTTTTCAGCCTGGAGAAGAGACGGCTCCAGGGAGACCTTACAGAAGCCTACCGCTACCTGAAGGGGCCTACAGGAAAGCTGGGAAAGAACTGTTTGTAAGGGCATGTAGAGATAGGAAGAGGGACAAACTAGAGCAGGATAGATTTCGATTAGACATTAGGAAGAAGATCTTCACTGCGAGGCACTGGAACAGGTTACCCAGAGAGGTGGTGGAGTCCCCATCCCTGAAGGCATTCAAGGTCAGGCTTCATGAAGCTCTGAGCAACTTGATCCAGTGGAGATGTCCCTGATTACTGCAGGGGGTTGGACTAGTTGACCTTTAAAGGTCCCTTCCAACCTTACACATTCTCTACTTTTTTTTAGCTATTCCACAGCTGGGAACCACCCTGTTTTTCCAAGCTCATTTTTCAAGCTGGAACTACTGATCTTAATTTTCCAGTCATAAAAAATAACCCAGTAGTTAACTAAGTAAAATCAGGACTAAACATCTTCATCTCCTCCTGACCATTGCTGCGGTTCCTATCATTAATATGCAGGCAACTTTAACAGCTGTTCCTCACCAGAACCTTTGACCTTGTTTCCATCATACCCAGAGGCTGACCACTAATGATCACCACTGAAAATTGAATATGGAATCTGCTCACTGAATTTGGCAAGAGGTTCTCTCTGGTTGCTCACAACATGGCAGAGATGGTGACAGGCTCATATTATGTACAAGAGGTGAGAGTAAGATGAAAGACAATGGACTGACCTGCTCCTAGACTTTAGGCATCTTTTACCATGCAGTATTTGCCACAAACATATCCTTAAAAGTACCAGCTCTTGACATCTTACTGTACAATAGCTGAGTTACGCTGAAGCAGAAAAATTTTAATTGACTTTGGCTGCAAATGATGCCTCTACTAATCTTCCTTCTATTTAAGCATTTCACTAAGCTGGACTGATGTAGTTCTGGGAAACCATCTGAAAACAGGACCATATAATTGTGGTTTACTGGCTTTGTCATTACATTTATAGCACTGCTAATGGTATTAATATTTGAGAACAAAAGCATCGAAGCTTACTAGTAAAACTATCAATAAAAATAGTACTGTTACTAGGAGAGTGCTGGGGTCAGGCATAGCACAGCTGCTAGAGTTTTGCTATCACATCACAGATAGCATTTGGACAAGGGGGTTAAATGATAAAGGACTGAAAACCTGTGAAAATTCTAAAGCAAAGTTTTAACTAAAGGTCAGGGGAGGAAAAGGTCTGAAAAAGAGACAAAGAATAATTTTGGCTGTTCAG
This sequence comes from Zapornia atra, assembly GCA_013400835.1. Lineage (NCBI taxonomy): Eukaryota > Metazoa > Chordata > Aves > Gruiformes > Rallidae > Zapornia > Zapornia atra. The sequence continues at coordinate 52,745 of VZTU01025514.1, read as the reverse complement.
TAGGGTTTTTTCAGCACTTTAGTAGACCTCACTAACCTTTTCTGAGGACAACAGCTGGAAGTGGAGCCACTGCTGATACCTCTGGTAAGAAATCCTTGACTACATCAAGTGTAAAAAATGTCACCCTTTTCGTATCATTATAAGAAATGTATGTACATATAGATGGGTTTCTGTGTGTGGTTTTATGTGATTAATTCAGTTATGCAGCAGGGAAGAAATTATAAATATACAATCCAATTCTGAAGGTACCACTTTTGGAAATAAAAATCTCAATAGACTGCATAGAAATTTGTGCCTGTTCCTCAAATGGCATCACGTTATATTCCTTCGGTCTCAAATCGCTCGGCCTCCGTGGCTGACAGCACATCACTGTGACCCTCACAGCTTCAACATCACCTCATAACGTCGTACTGTTTACCCTCCAATTATGCTTGGAAACCACATATACTCTATCCATTGTTTTTTTTTAATTGCCACCAAACCCAGGCTGGCATGTAACATCACTACAGAACTCACTCACTGGTTTTGGTCATAGTATATGTCAAAACACTGTCCCAGAATTTCAAGGATGCATATTAACCCTTTAAAAGTAAGGTTAAAATATGTCATGTAGAATTTCTTTTAAGTTAACAAGATTCTCTTTTCATAAAAAAACATGTGAAAGAATTCTGATTAAAGGTTCATTTCTGCTACAAGTTGTGATGTTCTTCAATATGCATGGCAACATTCAACTCAATAGAAAATTGCATAAAAGGCACTTGGAGACAAAAGTATTAGATTACACATTGGCAGTGAAGAAAATACACACTATAGTTTAGAATTCAGCCCGTAGTGCAGAGCAAGCTGTGATATATACAGGGCAGTAGAAAGGATGAGGTACTGACTGTTCTCAGGACACCGTCCAAAATGTGTCAGAGACAATGGGAGTTCTTCTGCTGACCTCAGGAGGCTCTGGGTCGGGCTTTAAAGGTTCACAGCGCTGACAGACATAAAAAGGTGGCAACAAACATCCAAAAGGTCAAATATTTTTGGCTTCCAGACTTTGTTGTGTGGTACAGGAACAAAAGGATCATTACTTAGTAAGAGAGAATAAATAGTGAAGCAGAAAGGGAAGCAGAGAAAGGCCAAAAACTGAGGAACGGGCAGGCTTTGCTCCTTAGTACCTAGGCACTTTTCTCATTTCCATGTTTGGAACAGATCTCTGTGCTGCAGAAACAGAACTGGCACTTAACAACATGAAGCAATAATAAATTATTGCACGTAAGCCGGCCCAGCAGGAAATTCTCCAGGGAAGCAGCAGGGAGAAAAGGAAGCATGACACCAGCATCGCCCTTATGCAAAGGCCATACTTGCCTTTTTGAAAGCTGGTGTGGTTATTTTTCAGAATTTTTGTAAATTAGTATCACAGTGATTAGTGAACTGCCTTCCTGAGTGTTGCAAGCAAACGTGCTGGAGAAGACCTCAACTTGCCAAGTCTGAAAAAAATGGCAAAAAAGAGTGTGGAAAAACATAGTATAAAGGATTGCAGGAAAGAGAATCCAACTTCCAGTAGCACACATGTGACTTTCAAGTGTATCTCTTTGATTCAGTAACTCAGACTAAAAAATTCCAAACAAATAAACTCGTAAGGAACTATTTAAACAATGTTATTTCTTACAATGAGAAACAAGAATAGGAGAGCTCACTATTTCAATAATAGTAACAATAATACTAATAATACATATATATGCATATACAAATAATAGATCTAATTATTTTAAATAATTCATAATAGTTGTCTGTTCTCAATCTGCTGATTTGCAAAAATACTGAGAGTTTGTTTTCCTCTACCTTTTTCTATTCAGAAATGCACATTCAAGTACACACACTTTAAACCATAGCCTCCAAGACCAGATGGTTTACAATAAAACCTATTTCAGTGCTCTAGCAGCTACATTATTTCCCAGAGTGTGAGAAGGCATAGCATTCCGTCCGGCTACACCCATACAATGCTTCTCCTCCAACCTGTGCTTAGCAGTATAGGTAGCACGGTCACATTGAGTTTAATAAGCCAGCCTAAAGCCCACATGCTTTTTTTTGATTAATGGACTGCAAACTCAGCCCCAGCATCCATCGACTGCTGGGCCAGTTGGCAAATAATCTCTGAATTCAAGGGGACCGTGCACAGGAGCAAGTGAGCAGGGCACAGTATCACGGAGATCCCTGTTGCAGCACTTACACCTCAGGGCTTACAGACCACCCACTGTACCAGAGCACATTTATTATGATGTGCATGTAAATAACAAGAATTTTAAAAAATAATACTCTTTACACCAGAAAAGAACAAGTTATGAAATAAACACCAAACCCAGACCTTTTGAAAGAAAAAGTACAAAAGAAGTTTTGGGTTGTTTTTTGAAAACAATTGGAGTGAGTGACAAAGATTCACCTACAAGGACGCCGCTGTTTGGCAGTGGCCTGTGGTATGATGCAGTCTAGTTAAAAAGGCGATTTGTAGGTAAGCCCGAGAAAAGAGGAACTATTTGCCATGGGAATAAAACAGGTCTTCTGGCTCATAAAATCTTCTGCCAAACTGATTATTAAATGCACAAATGCTTCTTGCAAAGCTGCATCTCAGTTAACAAAGCACCACTACATTACCTGCTGAAATTCAGGCGGCTGAAGAAAGGCTGAAGCGTCGGTATACAGGTACCAATGACCCACTCTTCTTCATAAGGGGAAATTTAAAAGCTGAGCTATTCAGAGGCAGAAATTAGGAAAAAAAATGTACATCCCAAACTACCTCCCCTTTAAAATGAAAAGCTGAGCAGGCTTCTTACGGAGCTCAGCGTGCCCAGGCTGCCTTCAATCCAGTAGCAACTGCCTTGCTATCCAAAGGACACGTACACACCAATGAAGGATGATGCCCCGCCCTAAGTACCTTATCTCTTACAGCATGAACACCGTACCTGGAATTACCAACAGCCGCCCAGCAGGCGCTCTGCCATGGACACGGAGCGGACGATGTGTCTGTGATGTTTAAAACCGTGCTTTCCTCCCAACTCCCAACCTCCCAAGGTGAGCGTGCAGCCGCTCCAGAGCAGCTGAGGAACACACTCACGGCGTGGGGAAATGCTCAGTAGCAGCTGAAGCTGCCGGGAGAGTGTTTTTTCATCCTCTGACATCACACAAGTTCTGTGGCTGACATCCAAGCCGGAGGAGGGCAGCGGCTGAAGGAAGTGCTCCCGTATCGAATGACAAACAGGACCCCAGATGTGCTACGATTTTTAAGGAAGGATTGCACGCAGTGAGCGCTGATACAAAGGCTCACCTTGCCTATGCAACATCCAGGCAGCACCCATGTTCTCTTGGCAGAAACAAAGAATATTAAAACCCATTTCTCAGGAATATCACAGATAAGATCAACGGTCTCACCGTGTTTCATACGGACTTACAAAACAAAACCAACATAAAATCAATTGCAAGTCATTGACCGACATGGTCAACTGGGTCTCTGATCCAGTCCCATGAGACAAAGATGGACCCCATCACACAAATTTAAAACTCATCTCAGCCAGATTAACAACTTCAAAAGAAACAAAGCATTACAACACAGTGTCTCTTGTCTGTTGCCAAGAGGTATTTTCTGCTGTTGCCACCACAATAGCACCACTGACACCATTCCCAAAGGGTCCCCATACCTAAACCAACATTAACGACACTGGGAAGACTCTGCTTCTCTCATTTAGAGAGAGAGAGAGACCACAAAGCCTTCACTCATGCATTGGGAGCAATGTCAGCACTCAGTGAATATGGACAAGCTCAGAAGTTCTTGGGAATCAAGCAGGAAACACATGTTTAAATGGATGAGGGAAAAAAAAACCCCAGTCATTTATCTTAGGGTAAACAGAAATCTACTGATCATAACTTTTGGTGTCAATAATAATGGAAGAAAGGGAGAGAGAAGCTTGTCAAGAGAAGGGTAAGGAGGAAAGAAATTACTCCAGGGTCAATTCACACTATCTTCTGCTTATTAACCTTTTGGAGTTTAATGCTCCAAAGAAGTCACAAAAAAATACATTTACCCAAATGCCCAGGAGCTTTTTTATACTGCCATCACACCATCATTCATCACATTATTCATCTGCTCACCTCTTCCAAATTTATTACTTGCTAGTTTTAAACACACCTTCTGCGCATACCACTTCTCTGTTAAGGCAGTAGCTACCTAGCTAGGCAGCAGGAGATGCAGGTTAGAGGCTGCGGCTCCTCCACCCACTTCTCCAGGCAGATCTTTGACACCCCCTCCCCAGAAACAGGACCCAGCAGCCACCTGCTGCCACTGGTGAAATTAAACCTAAATTAGACATACCATCATAAGGAAGGACCATACATGGAACACAGGGAAGAGATGTCAGAGAACGAGGAAATCAAGTCAGTGACTGTTGTAATACGTGCATCATGGTGAAAGCCCATCAAACCTACAAACAACCAATCCACGTACAGGATGGAGGGGCAGTATTGTGGCTGATCCTTGGCTGCTTAAGGTTTGAAGGCTCACGGCAGTCAAACTGGGTAGTGCATACCTGTCTGGGTGCTGCAGGCAGCTTGAGAAGCACAGCGGTCTCGTGGGAAAAAAAATAAATCAAACTAAATCAATGAAGCATTCATGGAAGAATAAAAGATGAATAAAGGAAATAAAAATATGACCAGTCATGCTTGAAGCAGGTTGAGAGGCCAGCATCGCGCTCTTGAGTACCTCTGTGAAAGGCGCCTTAAAACTGTCAAGCCGTGAGATCAGACACACCCAGAGTAAACACAAAGCTCTGCTGGGACCCAGACACAGCCTGCACAGTGCATTGGGACAGCAAGGGCATTGCTTCGGCAGTTCTGTGCCGAGTAGTTCTGAGGAACGTGATACAAACCCGAAAGATACCATAAAAGAGACTGTCAGTGACCAGGATGAAAGGCTTGTCAACACACAGGGGAAAAAAAGAATCAGGATAAAAAGCAGCCATTTGGGAGGGATCATAAAAATAATGTATTTCTAGTAAGCTTCAGAAGATTTTACTTCTTTGTTTCTTACAAGGCAACAGGCACACTCAAACAGGTAAGGGGTGTGTGTGTGGGGGGGGGGGATTCAAAAGGCATGGGAAAAATACTTCAGCAGTCTTACAGCCTATGTTGTTTGTTTAACGCTCTGCATTGTTCATTAAACAATAACCAAATAGATCATTCCACTGAGCCTGAATTGCAAAATCTACCCAAGCTAAGAAGGAAACGGTAGACCTAAACATGCATACTGTATTCCTCATTTAGGAAAATTGACTGTTCTCGTACACCATGTTCAATACACTGCTTTTCCTTAAGTAATCTGACACACTGCAGTGAAGACAAAGATGAGTACAAGCGTTTCTGGCTGTTCTTAAGAAAAACTCCAGTAATTTAAATCTTTGATGAACAAACAAAAAGGAAGTTCAGGAACTTGCTGTGATATTAACTATAAGAAAAATACTTGTTACAATTCACATTTTTATTTAGATGGAGAATGCTATGCTCTCCAAAACACTATTAAGACTGAATTTTTAGGAATTTCAAAATTTCCACAAGCATATAGAGCCCAAGATGTTTATGATGTAACCCTCAATGCTGTCATCCGTGGGTATGATGTCATACATAGCAATGAGTTTCACTGAATTAAAAGATTACTCACCACTAGTAGGTGTCTCAGTCATTCACTGCTAGTTGAGGGACTTAAACTGTGCTAAACTCTACACAGGAGAAGTATTTAAAAATCTGGTTTTGAGTTGTCCCTAATGCAAATTTTGAAGAGCAAAGGACACTTTTGTGGTCTACAGTCGGAGAGCAGGAATTTACTTCTGGTATGTCACGTAGCCATTGCGCTCTCTAGAGCAGACACCATTCCAAATTCATGCCTGGCAACCTGCTTATCAGAAGATTCAATTCTCAAATAAACAGAACTCCCTCCAATATGACAGTGAAAACTACACCTATGCATTTCACAAAACTACAAGGAATTGCAGTATTTCACCCATGCCTGATGCCCTTAACAGCAGCTCCTGCCTTACAGGCTGTTTGGCTCGCTGGCTTTTCAGAACGCCTCGAACCCACACTGCAGTTTTTAAGGCAAATCTTTCTCTTTAAAGCAACTGTTCTGCCGCAGTAAAACCGCCAACTTTTTAGCAGGGGAGAGCAGAACTTGAAATGGAAACATCTGGTGTCGCTTACAGCATATATTAAAAGAACAGATACAGGATTTCCCTGGAAAAATCAATGGTTGTCCTTCTGCATCTGCAGAACGCGGTGCTCCTCAGGGCTCCGTACGAGCCCGACGCGCGGATGCTGCGGTCGTGGGGGACAGCGAAGCCGCGTGGTCGGAATAGTGGGGCCCACCGCGACCCCCTGGGTAAAGACTGTGGGGGCGGGAGGGGGGCTCTGTGTGTGTGTGTGTGTATGATCTGCTTGCGGTACCTGAGCAGAAGCTGTTGCTGCTGACGGTCCGGCCGGAGCCCCCGGAGGAACTGGGCGGGTTGAACTCCCGGTTCTCCTCCTCCGAAAAGGGCGACTCGGAAGCGGGGGATACCTTCTGCTGCGGCCGCAGGACCAAGCGGGGGATGCGGCTGCGGGATACCTCCTTCTCCAGCTGCGCCTTCTGTTCCTGCTTGGAAAGGGACACCCCGGCGTCAGGGACCCCTCGGATGCGCCCTCCTACTTCCACCATTCTGTCAGGGGCAGGCAAACC
>VZTU01025514.1:3539-45900 GCA_013400835.1 Zapornia atra | reverse complement strand
CCCCGCTGCCCCAACTCGCCCCCCCGCAGCCATCCCTGCCAGCCCCTTTATCCCCGGCTCCTCACCTTGCTGCTCTCTCGCAGGGGCCCCATCTCCTCTCAGTCACGGCGCAGCCGGAGGCAGGCACCTGGCATGGGCGAGAAGGATGCGCTAAGCCGCGTTTGCTGCTGCTGCTTCTGCTGCCGCTGCGGCNGGCCGCCGCCGCCGCCGCCGCCCGTCGCAAGGGCAACGAGCAGGTGCGGGAACCGGGGATGGGACGCATCCTCCTCCCGTCCCGGGGCCGGCCCGGCACCCCCGGGCGGCAGCTGCATCGCCTTCGCACCTCTGTCAGTGGCCGCCCCCGCGGGGCCGCTCCCCGCCCCNNNNCGCCCGCTGCCCGCACGGGCCGCACGGGGCTCTCCGGGGCGTCGGCAGTAAACTCTGGTCAGGCTGGGCGCTGGGTGAGCGGTTACATAGATGCTCCGCGGGGGCACCGAGCAGATGCGTGGCGGAGGACAGATGTTAGCAGTACAAATGTGATGGATGTATAGCTATATAAAGGGCAAAACGCGTCAGATACTTTCTGCTCCTCATTATTCAGCTTTTCATGGAACGTGTAGAGACGTAAAGCACTTATTTTACTCTCGGTCAATACATAGCATAGCATGTTTAATTATTGTGTTGCCTCTCTTACCTTTCGTCACAGTGATTGCTGTTGACCCCCCTATTGATCAATGCCCATGTGTTGACCTTGTTCATCTGCTCCCCAGAGTGGGTCTACTGAAGACATGCATGTATTAGCCAGACCGTGATCTGGGCTGTATGCATGTTCACACATGGGTGGAAAGGACATCTTTTCCACAAAAGGGATGGTGAAATTCTCAACATGGAGCTCATTTGAGGTTCTGCACAAATAGGACTTAATGAACTTGCAGTAGCTGTACTTTCACATCAGGTTTTTTTGGGGCAAAGATTTCCTTTGCATGCACATTTCCTACAAAGGGCCCCAGTTACTGTTGGGAACTTCTGTTTGCTATTACAGCTTAAATATTAAATGCTGTCTCAAAAATAATTAAGAACAAATGTGTCTTTTATGTGCACTGCAGAGAAAATACCATCGATAATAGGAAAGGTGATGCATTCATCTAGCCCTCAAAGAGGAAAGAGGACACTGGTGAGTACTGACACACTGATTGTTGCATATACAAAGAGTTATAATTACTAATTTATTAACCTGGAGTCAGGATTAGATCCATTACTTATGTAGAGCTCCAAGCTATGCTCTGCCAAAAAGATGATACCATCCTCCCCTGGCAGTGTCAAGACATCTATAATTCAAAGAAGTGAGATAGTTAACAGCTGATAAAAAAATACTTAAAATTCCTTTATTAAAAATAGTACATGTTTATAAGATAGCTTGCAAGCACTGGAATATACCTTCCTGAGGCACAAAAGGGCAGGAACAATCCCGAACCTTTCCTTAATGCTTCAAGACCTTTTCCATGGAAAACAGAAAATTGCAAATCACATATTTTGGCCACACAAATTCACTCTCCCGTTCAGTAGAAACCGGGGCACCTGAGACCCTGGGCTTCTGCGAGCCACACGTGGCACGTGCGGGATGCAAATTTCCCACGTACATTCTCAGAGCTGTTGTACCGGCAGAGTAAGAAGAAGCTGTGCAGCAGCCCTGCTATTGCCATAGAAACTCAGCTCGAGAGCTGATAATGATGATTCAATTTTTGGAGCCTGCTTTATCTTTTTCCATTTTGGGCTCAAGTTTTTGCCTTGCTAAGGAACATGATACGAAAAGAGACATCTTCGAGCTGCCTCGGGATTCGTAACGGAATGTGATTGCCTTTGATCTCCTCTCCTTTTGCACAGAGATTTATTGCCTGATCATAGATCATAAACAAGCCATTAACTTTCAAGCAAACAATTTTTTCCCCTTACAGCCCATACATGTCTAATAAATATAGACTAATTAAGTCACTTTTCAGCTTATTAAAATATTTTTACTGTGCACCAGTTAATCGTCAGTACCAGGAGGAACAAATACTTGACATCGCCATGTGATACCACCCTTACACTCCTCTTGACATCTTTTCCAAGTCAGCAGTGTTGCTATATTACCCCTAAAACCCGATTTCATACCCAGCAGGTAAGTCTGAACAAGCCCATATTTGCTGGGGAAAGGAAAACCACTGTGCATTCAGAAGGGCCTCAGAAAACTGACAGCACGGTCTCTGCTTGGGCTTTTCCTTGCTCTACTCCTCCTGAAAAACAGCAGCTCTCCAGGAAGCCACAGAGGGTTGCAGATTCAGCAGAAGCGCCCGGACTCTGGGATCTGCCAGGGAAAGCTGGGCGCTGAGCCAGCCTTCGGGTCAGACCTTGTGCTTCCCGTAACAGGGAGCAAGGTACACGAAGCGGTTTTTATACCAGGCCTTGCTACTGAGATCTCCCCCAGTTGGGGTGCTCTTCCAGAAAACATTGCAAGGGAGAGAGGACGGGGTGAATTATGTTATTATTACAACATCGAATAAGTTTTGCTGTTGCCTCCACTGCTGTTCTGCTGCTCTCTAAACCTTCTCAGGGAGGGGGGAATGGGGTTCTGATGCCGCAGAGTTTGGCTAGCCAGTGGTTAGCTGCGTCCTTTAGCACCGAGCGCAGGAACTCGGTGCATTGCTGCTTCCACAGATGAGATGCTAAGAAAAAAGCCTTCACCTGATGTTTTTGCAAAGCTTTCTATGAATTTTATTTTTGTAAGTTTATTTGTTCCATCTGATGGTACATTGTTTTCAGGCATCTGCAAATTCCGTTTTCCAGTTTGTTTTCTTGCAGTGTAGTATTTTTGCTCATGACCTGTCAGAACCACAGCAGCACCGACGTCCTGTGAAGGTTTCAGATCCTAACCAAGTGCCCAAGTATCTCTGTTCAGAACTGAGCACCTCAGAAGAATAAACAAACAAACAAAAAAGCAACCCAGAAAACTTACCCAGGAGAGAATCGCTTAGAGCTCTGCACTACATACAGGGGTACCTCCACACCCTTCAGCACAAGAGTTTATTCGTTCAGCTGGCAGAGACCAAGCCTCAATTGATACCTTCTCCGTGAGTACCGCCCTGCGTACTGCCTTTCTGATCCCATGAATTTTCCTTCTTTTCTGTGTAGTAGCTCAGGAGAGCAGGACTCAGATGAAGCTAGAGGCTGTAGTCTCCCAGGCAGCAAAAGGAGCAGAACCTGTACTTGTTTTTTTCTTCTGTTGGTGTAATAATCGAAAGGCTGAACAATGATTCCTGTCCTGTGTGAATGCTCACTAAACACTCCCCTCATGCACCTGTGCTGTTTTGATGTTGTCATCATTTGGTAGTGCTGTGCATACTTGCAAAATTTGACTTTGTGAGGAAACAGCAGGCTTTTGCACTCCGCTTACTGCCTGGAAGATGCTGGTCCAAAACCAGGCTGGCTGGTTGCTCAGACCAGGGCAGTTTTGTGTGTTTAGAACACTGAAGGCACTTGTGGACATTGCCATGAAAACCAAAGAGGCATTTTGTGACCTCGGGTTCATTAGGGTTAAGTCATTTTCTTACAAAGTTATTTTGAATTTGGCGGTTTTGATGCCTAGATCTGTCTAACTTCAGTTTCAGGTGGCTGAATGTTTCTTTTCATTTCAGCACTGGGTTTTCACAGGTCAACGAACTGCAATCAATACCTTCTACTGCTTGAGGACCATAGGACAACACTTGGGTTTGAATCCCATCTCCCTCTAAGGCCAAAGGAAATGCTGCAGAGGGCAGGGCTGGACCTTGTAGTCCCAATGCTATGTGATTTCATTGACGCAGGCACACAGCTGATAATGCTTCTGCCTCTGACCTAGAGAGCGTCTGTACTGTGTCAACTGAGGCCTGTGATGCTTTGACATATTTTTTTTCTCACCCAAAACATGAGAGTGATGTTGAAATGGGGTTTTCAGAGCTTGGAAATGGGTAAAGGTTGGGAAGATTGTGAAAGCATGTGAAGCTGGGGAAAATGAATAAAACACTGGAGATCGTAAATATTAGAAAGACTTGGAGATCTTTAAACATCTTCTTTCTAAAAAAGTGATTAATGTGTAGGTTAGCAAAGGAGAGTGAAAAACTTTGGCAAGTATTCAAGATCATTCACTTGTAGTAGTGTGTAACGGTATATTAGTAGGGATGGAACAGTTAGAAATCAGGGAGAAATTAAAACTTGGGGAAATGCAAGATTGGAAATAAATGTACATTTAAAATGTCTCTGCTCTGGTGAGATCCCACCTGGAGCGCTGTGTCCAGCTCTGGGGTTCCCACTACAAGACAGGTATGGAGCTATTGGAGAAGTTCCAGAGGAGGGCCACAGGGATGATCAGAGAGCTGAAACACCTCTTCTGTGAAGACAGGCTGAGAGAGCTGGGCTTGTTGAGCCTGGAGAAGAGAAGGCTCTGTGGAGACCTTAGTGTGGCATTTCAATAAAGGGAGTTTATAAGAATGATGAAGAAAGACATTTTACCAAGGCCTCTAGCAACAGGACAAGGGGCAAGAGTTTTAAACTGAAAGAGGGCAGATTTAGGTTGGATGTAAGGAAGAATTTTTTTATAATAAGGGTATTGAGGCAGAGGAACATGTTGCCTAGAGACATTGTGGATGCCCCATCCCTGGAAGCTGGAAGGGGCTTTGGAAAACCTGGTTTAGAGGAGGGTGTCCCTGCCCATGGTGGAGGGGGTGTGGGGGGGGTGGAACTAGATGGTCTTTAAATGTCCTTTCCAACCCAAACCACTCGATGTTTTTAATTTCTCCATTTTGCTTGCCTTTAGTTCAGATGAGCTAAATTCCCTGAACAAAATAACACACACTAGTTTGCTTATCAAATGTGTTGATCCTGTTTTTCTATTCATGTGGGTTGCATAACACATCAGCATATCTCACTCAAACACTTCCCAAGTGCTGAAAAGAACACCAGCTGGAACTAACCATTCTTGCAGTAACAGTTTACATTAGGTGTCTTCAGAGAATTACCTGAAAAATTCTCTCATCATCTTTAAGAAGTACTGGAAAATGAGAGAAAGATAAGAAGACTATGAATATCATTATAATATATAGAAAAGAACAAAAAGGAAGCATGTTGGTTTTGGGCAGAATAAGAGAATAATTTGGGACTCTGACAACACAAATCCGAGGTTAAAAATATAACTAATAGCTATCAGGATCTCTTTATAGGAAGCATATCTTGTAAAAAAGACTCATTAGAGTGAATAGTAATATTTTTTTTAAAAACGTAACCAAAGTAAATGAAAAAACATCTGGGACGAATAACAAAGCTCTGCCAACAGGACGGGAAGCAGCTTTGGAAAGCAATTATGAGAAAAATACTTTGGACCCATAGAAGCGAATGTCTCAATGTGAGTTCTTAGACCACATCTGTGGTTAAGGAAACCAGCGCTGAAGAACTGGAATATTTAGCTGAAACAGGGGAGTGATCTTGCCTGGGTACACAGTGTAAGATGTCTGCTGGAACAGAGAGTTCAGTTTGAGTGGGGAGGAGTTCAAGGGAGATGTTGTTTTCTGCAAGACATTTTAATCTGTCTTCTGATAAGATTTGTGTGATCTGTGTGCACTGGACAGGTCTGTGTCAGTACTACTCATTGGAATGCAAACCAGAACACAAGCTAAAACACTGTGTTTTCACAGCAGCCGATGTATTTAGGAAACATTTGGGTGGACTTGTCTGACTTCAGGCATCTGAAGTTACTGTGTGAAATTAAGAGCTATATAGGGGCAGAGTCACGGCAAGCGGGTGCATCCGTGTCTGTGCCTGCACCGGAGATGGAGGTGTAAGGAAGGACCTGTGCCCAGTGCTTGTCTGGATTTAAATTTCCCTCCCCAGGGTGTCTGAGAGCTCTGCCACTCAGCTTTGTGACTTGGCTCTGCAGCCAATACCTAGAAACAATTATGGGACTGTCTTACCAGAAGAGGCACTCCCATCCAAGGCTGTTATTTTGTAATGTGCAATCTAAGTGGTACAGAAATAACCTACATGTTTCAGACGGCAGCTGTGCCTGAGCTCTGGAATGGAGTGGAATGAAATCTGCTGTTGCTATCTAGGTCCAATTTATATAATTCATAAAATGGTTGTATATAGCAGAACATGTATTTTAGCATTCTTTGTGAAGATGCTGCTTGATCCAGTGTCAGAGTGTAGGAGCAGCTTTGTTGCGACTCCTGAAATTCAACCATCTGAGCTGAATAACTGCAGTTTACTGTACCATATGCCTTTTTTGTAACATAAACTCTGCACAGGTTTGCAGCAGGGCTTGGAATGAGGCAGCGGTGAGGTCCTGAAGGAAATAATGGTGTGCAGCTATTTCTGCTAGATGAGCCCTGGTTTAATCAATAACCCCAACTGGTTTAGGGTTTGGTGTGATATTGCTGCAACATGAATACTGAAGGAAGATGGGTTGTTGCGTTGGACATGCACATAAGGACCCCTACTTTGTTTTGAAAGCCTTTTTTTTTTTTGCTTTGGAGAAAGTGTTCTCCACTTCTGTCTTGGCTCAGTGGTTATCAGTCAACTTTCATTTAAACTCAAGGATACAGGGATCTGACAAAGACATTTTTCATATTAAGCCAGAATGAGTGAGGAGGTAAGGAACAGTGGTATTCAGCAGTTAATTTCTGAATGCTGCACCTTCTGGAGTTATCTAGAAGAATAAGTACCTTGCCTTATTTTCTTCAGTACTTTATGTATGTTTACATACAGCATTTGAAGCACAAAGTGGGTAGAAAAAGCGTTTGATTGGGAATCCAGACTGAGGTGCCACTTGGAGAAGCACGGTTGATGTTTTTAGTTCTGTATGGAGACAAGCGTCTCTTGATGAATACAGCACTTGTAAAAGGAGTTTTATGACCTGAAGATGGGTATCCAAGAAGCATCTGCTCATTTATCTTGCACGCCTAGTTGGGTCTCTCCATTCTGATGAGCATAAGATTTATTTCTGAGCTACTTCTATTCTGTTCTTACCCTGCAGGTAGAGAGGAGTCTGATTTCAAATGCTGTTCAATGTGGGAAAGACAAAGGATGCAGTGATACCTGTATATCAGAAAGTTTCAGAAAGTTTCCCATGAACAGAAGCACACTCTTGCAGAGGTCTTTAGGTGAGCTTGAAATTGGTTGATGACATTTAATATGGTTAAGAGGATAAGCTCTCGCTGACCTGGAATCTAACATGGTTCTTACGAGCTCTCCCTTTTGAATCAAAGTAATGCCTTGCCAATTACCACATGCTTCTGGCAAAGTGTAATGATTTGAACTAGGACAAATTTCATCAATTTATGGGAATGCTTCCATGGAAGTGAAAGGCAAAATGAGACACTGTCATGGTGGAGAAGAAGAGGATGTCTAGAATGTCCCTACGGGCTCTGTTGTATGAGCCTGAAAGCGCTGCACATGCTGTAGCCATGTGAGACCTGATATAGGAGGTGATGATCAGTGCTAACTCCCTGGGGGGCAGGCACAAAGTAACGGGGAAAATGATATCTTAGGGTGCAGATGTGATCCAAGGCACTCCTGGCCAAAATAATATGATTTCCCATGCTCACTGTATGCAGCACAGATCTATCTGAACTGCCACAGAAATAAGAAAAAAACCCATGTAAGCAGTATACAGTTGCCATCAGTAGCTGTTCAACATAAGCGGAGAGCTGAAACCTTATTAGCAGAGCATTTGATCCTAGGATAAACGAGTTGAATTTTAACCGTATTTCACAACTAATGAAGAATGGTCGAAACTGTGGGTTTTTTATCTCAACAGTATCTTTTTAAATGACAAAAATATGAACAATAATCCACACACACCCCCCAAAGAAGACTACAAAAAGTAAGAATCTTACAAAGTCTTTTAGCCTAATCTTATTAAGTGCTGCGTTAGTCCTGTTGCGATTGCTTTAATAATAAAATTTTGGATATGCGCAGGTTTGTTCAGGGCTGAGGCCCTACACCGAACAAATAGGAATTTATATATGGGTATTGGTTCATGAAAACCTGAAAAGCTCCCAAGTAAAACCAGAAGCATGCTTTTTATTTATTCAGCTGATGATATAGTATTTATATTTTGGTCTTATCCTTCCCTGTCTTGCTTCTATCAGTTTCACAGTATAAATATATCTAAGCCAAGGATCACCTCATAGTTACTCTCAACCTTATGCCCTTTCTCCTTCCTGCTCTTACTGATGTTCTTGTCTAGGCACTTACCCAGTAGTGTAAGGCATTCTCTGGGCAGGTTTGGAGCCTGAACTGTGAACAGTTCAGTGACCATTTTCTTGGCCTTTAGGTCTTTTTTTTTTTCATTATCTATTGCAATGTGGTCTTGAACAGGGCCTTGAAATGTTACTCCAGCGTAACAATAGATGATAACATTAATTGGAGTAAATAATAAAGCTTAATGCTTTCAACATCAGAAAGATTGTCAGGATGCCAGTTGGGCTATAAATTCTTCAAGTAATCAAACAGATTGTATAGTCCTTGACCAATTGTAAAGCACTGGCATAAGGATGTTTGAGGAGTGTGTCTGCCTGATAACATCCCCCATGTAAATGAGTTTTGTTGTTACCATCCTCTCATTTCCTTTCAATAAGATAATTGTGCTATCTGGGGCAATTAAAGGGAAATGCCACATTTTATCTAGGCATCTACTTTTAGTAGCTAATGTTTGTAAGGAGCAGTGGCAGTGCTTTGATACAAAGGCTTATGAAGTTTCTGAGGACACTGAATATGCAAGGGTCAGAAATACAGTGTTCCACTTCCAGGAAAGGATGTGTATTTGCAGGGCTTGATGTTGTCTAGAAATGTCAAGAAGACAAAACGAGATTTTTAATCTTCATTTTGTCTCTGATTGGATAATTTTATTTGCAGTATTAGTCATTAATTTTGTTTGTTTTTTCTCTAGATGCAGACAACATAAACAAACAAACAAAAATTCTACTCATCCTGAATTGTTGACTATGTCAAATATACTGTTGATTTATAGTTTGCTTACTTAGCTGAAAGAAATAGGTCCAGTTTGAGCCATGAATTTACATTATGGGTAACAGTGAAATACTACATCAGCCTCCCTTACCTTTTTATTCAGACTCATCTGTGTTTCACAGACATTGCCCTTCTCCTTGTGAGAGGCCCTTTGGCTGTAGCCCGATCCGATGGCAAAACTCCTGCCGAGATCTGTGTTAGCTTGTGCAGTGTTGTTCCAAACTTGCTGGAGGCGCCCAGCCAGCAATCCCCAGCTGCTTGGTCTGACACCCAGTCCTTTGACTCCGTTTAACTGCTAATTGCACCAAATGCCTCCTAGAATTCAAGTGCAGCAGGGCAGAGTCTCCTTGGCATCTCCCTCCTAACCAACCACTCTGTCTTTAATAGGTAGTAGGGAATGGGAACTGCCCCCCTTTTGCCTCCACTAGGAAAAAAATGTAAGCTGCATTGTAAGGCTGTAACAGGCAGGCCTGGTGGGGATCTGTGTAAGTGTAGGGGACAGGGAAGAAGCCTCCCAGAACTGATCTCATGCCCTGTTCCCTGTGGGAGCTGCCATGGGGACAGTGCTGCCTGGCACAGCTGGATGTCACCATCCCCTGCTGCAGTGCAAAGCAGATGTGGGGGAAGCTTCAGGAAGGATTAAAGGGTCAGACTCAAGTATTTCTGAAATGTGGTTCAATCCCATGGCCCTCATATATCCATAATTACCAGCATAGCTGGAAGATTGTCTCCTGCTCTCCAGTTCCTACCTGAAGTAAAGGCTAAGCTTTGAAAATCATCTGCTGAACTTACATGAATACAGTGACGGTGCATCCACTGGTGATATGCATTTCAGAAGATTCAGAATCCCCATTAGTAAAAACATCTGTTATTTAAAATGTTACACATTTATTTTATGCATTTGTTTTCCTGGTTTCCTCCTAGTTTGCTATAGTCATCTAGACCTCCAATGATCAGTGGGTCTTCTATCTGATTTGGGGGATAATCAATGCAGATTCAACATCTCAGTTTCAAAATTGTTTATTTTTCCTTTGTAAAAGTGTACTGAATTCACTTAAGCACAGTAACTGGTAGATCCCCTTTACTATTCCATATACCTCTCAATTTTTGTCTTTTTCCTGGACATACTTAATATAGACATTTTATAAGCCAGTGTGAGACACTATCATTACTGTTTACTGTGGGCTTGAATTGTGTTCATAGCAGTGCAGAACATCCGCTCAACCATGCAAAGCATTGGTCTTGAACCCTCACAGAATGCAAATTTAACCTGCATCAACATGTGATCCCACAAATGCATGAGCTTTATGCAGACAGGATCACTGTTCAGTTCATCAGCCCTGGCTACTCTGCAGGGTCTGGCCTCAATCCAGTATTGAAATTATATCGCTGCTGGAAGATAACTTAAAATTAAAATCTGCATAAACAATGCTCAAATAACACCCAGTAGGGTTGGTTGTTTTTTGTTTTTTTTTGTGGTACCAGTAGAGTTAAAAGAAACATACCTCTAGCTGAGACTCCAGAGACAACTTGTGACAGAATGAAATATAGCCTGCTGAAACCTACTGTAAGCAAATACCACAAGCTGTGCCAAACAATTATATTAGTTTCACTGTAAAAGGAACACCAAATAGAAAGAAATGACTGGCATGTTCCTGTCACTGTTGTTTTTAAATGGCTTATCCATGAAGAAAGTTTGCAATCATCTGGCTAAAAAGTAATTAACCATAATCTGTTTATAGAAATGTCCAATGTAGACAGAAGTTTTGGGGAATTGGGTTTTTTTTTGTAAGGAAAAATGGATCAGATCTGCTTTCTAATCCTATTTAGGAATATTTAGAAATCCTGCTGTTATTTCAGAATTTAATTTTCATTACAGTTTAAACACTGATTTGCTCCTACATGCATACAGACTCTCTTTCTACTTTTCATTTAGAAAAATTCTGGTGTAATGCATCTGCTATTTGCAACAAAGCAGCAAAAATGGGATTAGTGTTTAGATCACGCCTAGTACATTATAACATTTATAACTCTATAAATGGATTTCTGTGGGCACTGCTGGAGTGGTGAGGTTATACATACTTAAAACATCAGGTGAGTTGCACATGTGTCAAAACCAACAACTTCTGATGTAGTCTTGCCAAAAGATACTAGCTTTTGTATGCTTGTCTAAGAAAAAAAATAGGCTGTCAACTGATCTGGGATTACATACTCCTGGCTCAGGGCCTTTGATGCAATTTCTCATCACATATTCCAGTGCTTTTTCAAAAGCTCTGTGTCTGTAACCTGACCTCAGCCCCCAGAGAGACTCCTTTCTCAATCACAGCAGATGAAACTGGACATGACTGGAGAATACAGAGCTTGATAACATGGGGGGGGGGGGCTTTATGTTGTTTGTCAGAACGCATTGCCAACAGTTTTGATTTCAAAGCTGGGTTCAGCTTCTTCTTTAAGCAACACTTTGTTTCTGCCAACTGTGAGTCTTCAGAAATACTCCATTTTAGCAGCGCTTCAACAGGAATACAGTTATCTCAAGGGGTTTCTATTTTTCAGAAGTCAGTGAATGTGCATTGGTTTATTTGTAGCCCTAAGTATTGAAATGTATTGTACCTCACTAGCCTTGTTTTTCTCAAGTCTGTTGTCAGTCAAATATATCCATGTCACCAACCCCACACAGTCTGATCCCACCAAAAGTTTCTGAATTTGAGTAATTTTTTGCATCACTTAGCAAATCGTTCAGCACATTTTCAGGGTTCCTTTAATCTTCTCACAAAAACTGTACTATTTCTTCTTGTTGTGGCACAGAGTAAATCATGAGTATGTATCTGAAGAACAAGTAAAGTTTCAACTTTCAAAGTGAATCAAGCTTTGACATTGTAAGCAAAAACTGCAATGCAAACTTCAAGGCTGAAGTTCTGCTTTATCAATAATACTTTATTATTTTCTCACTGATCCTATTTTCAAGCTGAGAGAACTGACAAGAGCTATCCTTGTTCTGTTTTGGTTTTGGGTTTTTTTGGGTGCTTCATTTGCTTTCTAAAGTTAGTCTAAACTACAGTTTCTTCCATGACCTCAACTAACTTTTAAAATCACACTAGCTTTTATGGGTGCTTTGGCATGAACCATAAAATGATCTAAGCTTTTTAATGACTTCACTGAAATACAGATTCTTAACAGTGCTTTTATCTCCTAGCTCCCTGTGACTTACAAGGCCGTGTGTGAAATTGTTAATGACATACAGTTCTTAAAGGGCAGAGATTTCAGTCTTGTTTTCCAGGTTAAAGCTGGTGCCACCCCCATAAATTGTACAAGTTTATAATTAAAGGGAACAGCAAATTATAAAAAGCTTTTGAAAATCGTGTTTAATGCTGCAGGTTTTTTTAGATTAAGGAATATGAGTCAAAAGTAAGAGCCGAAAATGCAGAAACTATTGCATGAAAATGACTGTTACAAGTTCTATAGCTTGACTGATACTCCTTGTTTCTTATTCTGGTTATGTGTACTTGTCCAGATTTATGCCATGACAGGCTTCTTATTTGGTTCTGTGGGGTATTTTCAGTTTTTCTGTCATGTGAACAGTATCATGCAGCTTGGTAAAAGTTCTATCATCTCCTCTCTGTTTCAGTGTGTAAGAAACATTACCTCAGAAATCTCAAGTTTGGTTTAAGCTAAGAACAATTAGGGATTTTAGAAGAGTATTTTTTGGTGCTTTCTAGGGTGGAAACATCCACTGACAAGGTCTGTGTTCAATGACAAGCAACTAATAGCATCAGAAGAGGTGATGTTAGTACTTCTCCAATTAGAATCTCATGTTTGTAGACATGGAAGAAGTAATTGCATCTCCCACTGGATTCATATGGCAATGTATCATGAAAGCTGTTCATACTCCCTGGCTTTTTGACAAGATGATGTGATGCCTTTTCTAACTTTTCTTAATAATCACTTATTTCTGCTTTCATTGAGGCCCTTGTCACCTTTCTCCAGCTCCTCGTCAGAAGCCGCTATTCTGTTCCCAGTAGGGCTGGAAAAAAATATGAAATCATACTTGGAATTTTTCCCATTCAGAAAATGCTTTTAAATTAAAGAGTCTGACCTCATTTGTATTTAAAATAATGGTGATACTAAATAAATCTGAATTCACTTTGTTCAGCATTGTTCTCATCCTAAACCAACACACAGCACTATACTAGCACTATACTAGAAAGAAAATTAACTCTATCCCATCTGAAACCAGGACAGGAATGAAGAAATTAAGTGGTACGCTATTCTTCAACCAAGGTGTTTGTGTGGAGTTGGTTCAATGCTTCTAATAACAGGACTTTGTCAACCTTCTGCTGGTTCTAGACCACGGCCAAAAAATACTGTCTTTGTAATCATCATAACTAACTTTGAAATGTTCTAAGGGGTTGTTGCAGTTTTGCATGGCAAGATTCTGGTGGACAAGTGGGGACTGCAGGGGTGGCTTCTGCAAGAAGCACCCAGAAGCTCTCTGCAGGCCCAACAGAGCAAACAACAGCCAGCTCAAGGCTGCAGTTGTTGTTGACCAAGGCTGAGCCCAGCAGCGACAGTCACAGCGCCTCTGGGAATCGCATTTGGGAGAAAAAAAATGCAAGCAGCCACTTTTTGCCACCAGAGAAGGGAGTGAGAAGATGTAAGGAGCTAAGGAGACACCAAGGCCAGGGAAGAAGAGGGGAGGCACCCCAGGTGCTGGAGAGAAACATACCCTCTGCAGCCTGTGGAGAAACCCACGGTAGAGTGGGTGTCCCCCCGCAGCCCATGGAAGAGGACGAGATCCCACCTGCAGCCCATGGAGAGGCCCCACGCTGGAGCAGGTGGAGACATATGGAAGATGCTGTGACATTGGAGCAAGCTCCTGGCAGGACCTACGGCGCATGGAGAGAGAGACCCATGCCGGTGCAGGTTTGCTGAGGAGACTTATGACTCCGTGGAGGACCAGGCTGGAGCAGTCTGGGCCTGAGAGACATTCTGTGATTTACAACTGCCTGCCACAGCAGTGACCCACACTGGGGCAGCTGGTGAAGAGCTGAAGCCCTGTGGGAAAAGAGTCATGTTGGAGAAGTTCGTGGAGGACTGTCTCTTGTGGGTGGGACCCCATGCTGCAGCAGGGGAAGGGTGTGGAATGCCCCCTGGCTAAGAAGGAGAACAATTTATGAGGAAATGACCGAAACCCCCATTCTCCCATTCCCTGCCCTGTGCCACAATGTGGGGGGAGAAGGGAGAGAAAATCATGAATAAAATGGAGTCAGTGAAGAAGGGAGGGGTGGAGGGAGGTGTTTTAAGATCTGTTCCTACTTCTCATTATTCCACTCTGGTTTCGCTCTATGTGTGTGTGTGTGTGTGTGTGTGTGTGTGTGTGTGTGTTCTGTAATAAATTAGATGCTTTTTTTCCCTTTTTAGCCCATGTCGGGTCTGTTTTGCCTGTGACGCTGATTGTGGAATGATCTCTCCCTGTCCTTATCTCAAATCCTAAGCCTCTCAATATCTATTTTCTCCCCTGTCCATCTGAAAAGGGGAGTGATAGAGTGTCTTTGGTGGGTGCCTGGCTTCCAGCCAGGGTCAAATCACTACAGTGGCAGAGTGGCATCTTATCCTGTTGTTTCTAAAAGGGCTGTTGGAGAAGTGGGAGAGAAGCTGTGATTCTGCAGGCAGCAGTGTGGATGTCCATTCACCGACACTGTGTAAAGGTACAGGCACACACTTCTCTGGAGATGCTTAGACTTTCTGTCACTGCACCAAAGAAATTAGGTTCCTTCCTAACACCAGTGTGTGTGGCTTGGTTTTCTTCCTTGTCTTATATATCAAATAATAAGTATTGTTCTCTGTAAGTAATAATTGAAATTATTCTGGTACTAAGAGTTTCAACTATACCCATGTTGTTTCTGGTGCATACATGTCTGGCTTCCTCTTAGGAGTCTCCAGTGATGGTTTCCATAATCTCTCTAATTAAATTGTTCCTCCACTCTTAATTAACTTTACTAGGTGATTGGTGAGACCTTTTCTGTGTTTGCTTCTTTTCCTGTCCACTACAGACATGAAGAACACAGTGCCCTTTTCATCTTTGAAGACACTTTTTATGTGCTTGAGTATTGCCCTCTGCTTATCTCTTACTTGTGCTTAACTCTTATATTTGTGCAGAACCTTTGAAGGCTTTGGTTTGTAGCTGCTGTCACACCCACAGCATCTCTAAGTGGCATCCAAACCTGGGCATGCTGTGGCACTTGAGCCCCTGCAAAATGAAGAACTGCCTCACACTTTAGTGTCCACAGAAACCATTACGACCATATGACAGTGGAATTACCTTGCGTTTCATAGCAGTCCTGATCCCTTACTGCCAAACTGCTACCTAACACATTTTATCTCATCCCATATGGCTCATTATTCCTTGGTTAATTTTCACGTATCCTTTTTAGAAAATCATCCTATTATGCTAAGATGATATAATTTGTTATGATAATTTTGAATTCCAGGCATTCTTCAAAGCACTGACAGTCCCATTCAAATTGAAGCTGTCTGCACATTAATAATACACTCCTTATTTCATCATGCAGACTGTTAATGGAACTGCTTTCCAGACCCAGGGCAGATCCCCGAGGACCATACTGAAATACATGCTGCCATTTTTACAGTGAACCATTGATAACTGTCCTCCTGATATGATTTTGTAACTGTTTTCACTCCCAGTCAACGATATTTTTATCTCTATCATGTGTCCCTAGTTTGCTTTGAGACTGCATTGTCAGTACGGTGTCGGAAGGACTAAAATCAAAATATATGACTTCATGACTTCAGCTGTTTCTCTCTTACCCACAGGCTTGTCACCCCGTCACAAAGGAATTTATACTAGCTCAACATAATTTATTCCTAACTAATCCATGCCAGCTCTTACTCATCCGTTCCTCTGGGTACTTGCAGATAGTTTGTACAAAAATTAACATTTCTGTTAGGATCGGAAGGAGCTGAGATAAGGCCAGCACTGTGTCTGCCTCCCAGCTGCGCATTGCTGGTTATTACCAGAATGAAATCAACCTCTCCAGGTGCTTCACCCCAGCCTCCCTTCAGAACACAGTGGGGATTGTTGCTGCCTGGGAGGTTGGTGATGGGGCTGTGTCTTTGTGCCACGGCGCGTGCGTCTGTTCCTGGGGTGTGTGATCCACACCTTTGGGTGCAGCTTCAGTCTTCTCAACCTCTTGCATCCTTTTTCAAGGTTGAAGACTTCCACAGATGTCATCAGTGATAACCACTTGATTGGCAAACTACCTTTTTAGTGAAATAAAACTTGGAAACGTCATTTATTCATCATACCCACTGAGTCTGGGGTTCTCTCTTATTACTGAACTACTCCAAACATCCCTGGGTAGTTGTATCACTTCCCCAGCCCCCCACACTTTTGTGAGAGAGTAAAATGTTTGTCTTGCAATTAAAATCTGTTATTTGATAGTCCTTTCAGAGAAAGTCTCCACTGAAGTGTTGGCTGAGGTGTTTATTTTCACTAAACATGTGACCGCTTAATATGTATTTTCATGTCACACCATTTTAAAACATGAAGTCTGATATTTTTTCTGCAAGAAGTTGACACCTCAAATATAAGAACAAATACTATAAACCTCTCAGTACCTATGTGCATACATTATGTGTACATAATAGATATATATTTTTCTAGGTATCAAGTGTGTATACGTGCTTTTTAGTGATAGATTCATCATAATAAACGTAATGAAGCTGTTTAATTATATACTTAATTTTACCCATTAAAAGAAAGAAAACTGGCTTCAGTGTTACCTAGTAAATGAATAGCAATATTTGAAAGGACTAAATAATTCATAGCTATATATCTCTCTTCATATTATTATAAATTATATCTGCTAACATGAGTCCAGCTAAACAGAATTTTCTATGGAATTAATAGAAATCCTTCCTCCATAGCAAAACCAGGCTACATACTGTCTTCAGAAGGAATGCCTTCTGTCAGGTACTTACCCTCCATGAGAAATGAGGTAAATGGCAAGAAAGTTGAATACAATTCTTGAATATAAGGGAAAGGGTATAATTTAAAATGCCATACTGAAAGAAGACCTTCCAAATTAAACAGGCATAAAACTAATGCTGTACTGTCAAACTTTACTTGGAAATTTTGGGGGTAAATATTTCTTTCCCTTTGGTTTCCAAATTCATATTTATTATAATGCAAACACTTCAGGTAACAAGAACCTAAGAAAGGCCGTAGGAGCTCAGGGGGTGGGGCTGTGACAGTGTCCTGTCTGCTGCCACTGGCCAGCTCTGTGGGCATGAGAAAGGATGTAAGGTCAGGGTTATTAATGCAGTGATTATGTTTGCAAAACGTTTTCTGAGCCTGTGGCAATTTGTAGGTCAAGGGCTTTCCGCAGCAGGGGTGAAGTCATATTTTATAGGCCTAGCTGGATTTCGATCCATGAATTTTCCCAGTTGTTTTCTGCTTCCATCCCTACATTGATCTCAAAGTCCACCACCTTCTGCAGAACAGCATTAATTAGAAGTAGGGTCACATCATCACTTTTTGTAGAGCTTTTTCCATGACTTTACAGCCTAACCACTCAGCATCATAGCGCAATAGCACCCAGGCATGGCACACCCTGCCCTGAATAGCTTTGTATCATCAACAGCATTCGTCCCCTCTCTGGTCACTACTTTTCCTCTGACTGGCTGCGCATTCCTCAATTGCATAAATCTTTCTGGGATGGAAGAGGGTACTCTCCCATCCCTAACCCCTTCCTTCCCTTGCCTACTGCTTCCCCCATACCTCCAGCACAGAGAAGATCGGACATGCATTACTCAAGCCCCTGGATGTTGTTGGCACATGACATGGCTGCTCTGTGAAAGTGGCTTGCAGCACTGCCAGCCAGAGCAGCCTGGGACAAGAATATCTGTGTCCCTTGTACTCATGCATGGTGGGTAGAAAAGGCACCATAGGAAGGTTGTAGCTGCTATTCTGTTCCCAGAGCTGCATAACAGAAGGGTGGCCC
Organism: Zapornia atra; assembly: GCA_013400835.1. NCBI lineage: Eukaryota > Metazoa > Chordata > Aves > Gruiformes > Rallidae > Zapornia > Zapornia atra. Next base: position 27,862 of record VZTU01025514.1, on the reverse strand, counting down.
AGCTCTCTCTTGTTCCACCCTCAGATGATTGAACCAACGGCTTATACCAGTTGCCTCCAATTAAGTTTGCTCTGACACCTTGAAGCAGCATGCATCCTCCCACAGCAAATTTTAAAAGCAAAATTATAAGAAAAAGAAATAAATGTAATTGTTCTGTTCTTCAAAGCTGTTCTCAGTCTGATGTCAACTATCTTGACTTTTGTAAGACCTTTGACATGGTTCCACATAACATGCTTGTTACTAAATTGGAGAGATATGGATTTTATGAATGGACTATTTGATGTATAAGGAATTTGCTGGATGGCTATATCCAAAGCGTTGCAGTCAAAGGCTGAGTGGCAAAATGGAGATCAGTGAAAAGTGCTGTCTCTCAAGGGTCCACAGGAGGACTGGTGCTGTTCAAGATTCAAGATCTTTATTAATGACATAGAAAGTGGGATTGATTGCACCCTCAGCAAGTTTGCAGGTGACACCAAGCTGAGGGGTGCAGCGATACATTTGACGGAAGGGATGCCACCCAGAGGGACCTTGACAGGCTTGAGAACTTGGCCTATGAAGTTGAAGAATGCAAAGTGCAAGTTTGGGTGGGGGCAACCCCTAATAGCAATACAGACTGGGTGTAGAATGGATTGAGATCGTCCCTGCAGAGAAGGAAGTGTTGATGGATGAGAAACTCAACATGAGCCAGCAGTGTGTGCTCACAGCCAGAAAGCCAAGAGTTTCCTGGGCTGCATCAAAAGAACTGTGATCAGCAGGTCAAGGGAGGTTGTTCTGTCCCTCTGCTCTGCTCTGATGAGATCCCACGTGCAGTACTGTGTCCAGCTCTGGGGTCCCCAGTACAAGACAGGTATGGATCTGATGGAGAAGGTCCAGAGGAGGGCCACAAAGATGATCAGAGGGCTGAAGCACCTCTCTTACAAAGACAGGCTGAGAGAGTTGGGCATGTGCAGCCTGGAGAAGAGAAGGAGACCTTACTGTGGCATTTCAATAAAGGGAGTTTGTAAGAAAGATGAAGAGAGACTTTTTACCAAGGCCTGCAGCAACAGGACAAGGGGCAAGAGTTTTAAACTGAAAGGGGGCAGATTTAGGTTGGATGTAAGGAAGAAATTTTTTATGATGAGGGTCTGGCACAGGTTACCCACAGAAGCTGTGGCTGTCCCCTCCCTGGCAGTGTTCAAGGCCAGTTTAGATGGGGCTTCAGGCAACCTGGTCTAGTAGAGGGTGCCCCTGCCTGTGGGAGGAGGGTGGGACTGGATGTTCTTTAAAGATCCCTTCCAACCCAAACTATTCTGTCCTTATATGGTTCTGTGATTATTTACAGAACCTTTAAACAGATACAGATAGGTGAGGCAGCTACCTAAGTTCATGTTTCAGATCTGAAATCTTTTCCAAGTAACAGATGAATCCATCTCAACGAAATCACATACATGAAGAGATCTGGGTGTATTATTTGCCTGCACTTGTAATATGCCAAGGGTAGACTTTGCAGGAGGAAGTCTGAATTAGCAACGGAATGATGTAAAGAGGTGGGATAACAGAAAAGCACACTAACGTTTTTGGTTTGCGTTTTGAGAAACAGAAGTACCCCGGGAGTTGTTTGGCAGTCTCTGTTCTCCAGCACCCTCTTCTGGCTGGCACTTCGGCCTTGAAAAGTGTCAGCTCTTTCGGGAGAGCTGAAGATGACAGACTACATCCACATTTTGAATTGAAAGTCAAAGTGGGAATGAAATGAATGACAGAAACAAAACTATTTTCCTCTTTCCTCCCAGCAACCCTGAGCCTACCTACAGGATTTATTTGTCATAAATTATTATTCATAGCTGGTTGATAAGGCTGTGTGGGAAATGAAATCATACAGTTGCATTTTCACATGCTCAGAAACAGACCCAGTGCTGGCACTGCAGAGGAGAAGGCAGTCAGGTGGGTACAGACAAGTCCATCTCCCCGTGCCTTCCCCAGCAGTGGAGTCGTGCCTTCCAGTCACTAACCACAATGTTTCCTGGGGGGCACAGCACGAGGCTTTTAGCTGTAATTCTGGGAGGAGAGGAACAGTAAAAAAAGACCTTTGTCCTGCTAAAATCTTTTTCAAGCCTAATGTGAGTAATTTCTACAAAGTATGCACAATGGAGAGAGAAAGAAAGAGCACTTTCTGATCAGGTAACCACTGGCGTCGGCTGCACATGCATCCTAAAACACAGTAATTCCATTAGTCTTTCATTTCGTTTGGTGCATTGATTGCTAAAATGTCATGAGATGGAAGGCAACACCAGGCTGTTCTAAGAAAATCTTGGCAAATGCTATACTGTAAAAATGTATGACTTGAAGGCATTTTCTAAGGATGTTTATACTGTCTATATATTCATGTAATACATACAGTTAAATGAATGACATAAAATATACATGTAAATAAATTCATATATACAATTATATCTAAAAGAAATACACTATATGCTTAAATGAATATAAAGATGTGAGGAATTTTCAAGGCTTTTGACAGCCATTTTCTTGTAACAGGAAGAATAAGCCTGGCGTAAGTCATTAGTTTGTCAGAAATTTGCCGTTTTTCACCAGAGGGTATTTTGCATCCTTAGAATATTAGTCTGAAGAATAACACATACAAAAATTGAAGTATTTTGGCTACTGGAATGACACCTCAGTGATTTCAGCCAGGTTTTGCAGGTGACACCTTTTCCAGCTGACTCCATATGATGATGCTTATGTGTCTCGTGTCACAGTGACTTTCATTAGCCTGGAGGGATGGGAATGGGTGTACCAGAAGGCATCACACTCCAACACTCTGGAGATATTTCTGGGGAAGTAATGTAGATGGTTGGAAAAGGAAAATGCCCAGAGACAGTCCAACCCTGCTTAACCTCAGGAAGAGGGTAATGGCAACCATGGTAATGAGCTCCATGTCACTATCCAAGTGGAGAAGTCTCTCAGGGATCTTTGTAGTGAGTGTGTGTGTGGGGAGTGTTCCTGTGGTTGTATCTCAAGATTCTCCTCTAGCTTCTCCTAGCTCCTAGGTACTGAAGTCTACATATTGTCTATCTCTGAAAATTAATTTAGTTGACTCTTTTTTAAACAGAACTCTTTCTGTTCTTTATGCAGTTCCTGATACACAGAATTTACTTTGGACAAAGGCTTCAGATGCTATGGGAGAAGAGGGGCAGATCAGATGACCTAAAAATGATGTTTCTGAGAAACGGATTTTTTAAATGAGTAGTAAGCTGTAATTGCATTTTTATCATTTCATTTGGCAGCACTGTAGTCATATTGTCTTCAAACAGATGTAGTAACTTTGGTCACAACAGCTAAACAGGAAATGCTGAAACTGAAGTAAAAAATATCACTGTCCCTGTATTCTTCAGTGGTTCATGCAACTTGTCAGGTCTTAACATCAATTGCATGTTTTAAAAGCATATATATTATTATTCATACATATATGTAAATATCTCTCTATTTGCATATACAAGTGGAAAGATAATTTAAGCTGAATATAAGAAAATGAACTTTTTCCAGAGTCATTAAATCAGTCCTCCACTCAGAGTAATTATAGTCACACACCAATGTCTCCAGACACATTAATTTGACATCAAATCACGCCCCTTGTGCTTTATGAACAATGAGCAATAAAAGCTTTTTCCTAATGCACATCTAAACGGTTAGAGAAGCCCTTACAATGTGAATAGAAATAAAATAATATTGTAACTCTTCTATCCACTTCAGTTTGTCAGCTATTTTTAGGTTTTTTAATTTTGAGCAGGGGATGAAAAATCCCTTAAAGATTCACTTAGTCAGGTGTAAAGGACACAAATGCTCTGAAAAGATCTGCACAACATACCTGCCTTCATGGGCTTCATCAGACATTCTGACCTGTCTGAGCTGATGATTCTTGGTGGGCAAAAACACTCTTCATTCTTTCACTAGACTCTGCAATTTCTTATTAATTCTGTTAGATTTTTTTTCCCTGATCAAAATATATGTAATAATTAAATCTACATGAAGAACAAAGCATAAGCAGTGGCAATTAACTTAATAATCTAAACTGCTACAAAAATTCCTTCAGTGGTTAACATTCCTTTGCCAAAGCCTTCAGTATTGAGATAGAGATTTGTTTTAATCCTGTCCAACACCTGAATGAAAATTGAAGTGATATCATAGAATTAACAGAAAGCATTAAATACCAGGTTCTGGTTTAAGGTGGTTTGTTTTTTGGAATTTTTTTAAATAATGAGATCTGTTACACTTTCTAAATCTCACATCTGCATTCAAACCAGTGGCACTAATGCCTTTCAGAAATGCTGCAGAAATGTAGGTCAGGAAAAAAATGCAGCACTGCTCTCAGTTTTGCGGAATTTACTGGTACTAGAGCAGTTTTCAGGCTATCAATTTTGAAATAAGTTCCCTCAACTATTTGAATGACCCAGTCACCATAGCACCACAGTAGCTCACACAAATTGACTATTATTATTTAGGCTTGAAGTCAATCTCTTAATATTGTTGATTCTATTCTTACTGAAATTTAATGTTAAATGATCTTCCAAATGTTAGTACTCTATGGAACTGCAGTGAAAGCTCATTTGGTTTTAAATATCTTATCCGCATAGTAAATAATTCTAACTTTATAGGCAATTATAAAGGATTTAAAATTAGTTTACTACTCAGCTGCATTGCTTCTGGGCAAAGAAGACAACAACATAAGCCATGTAACCTTTCAAATGCATGCAGAGAAATTTTCTGCTTTCTGAGGAAAATGCAGCATGCAGTTTTGGGTTAGGTGTGGACACCATTTGCAATTGTTAATCACACAGTATTTATAAAAAAAAATCCAAAAGGGGATCCTGATCCAAAATGTTTGAGATTATTTAGATTAGGAAGAGGGTATCTGTTAACACGTAGTATTTCACATCCATGTGTCTGAATGAATGCTTCTTCAGCATCTTGTGTGAGATCCTGGTTGTCCTTTTGACTTGTATGTATGGATGGGGAAGGGACATTGAAAATATGGAATGTAAAAATATGTCTCCTGCTTCTTTGATTACACTTCACACTCAGGTCCTCTCTCACAGCTGTACTCCTGACATCTCTATGGAGAGCACCTCAGGTAATTGCCTGTTTGGGAGACATGAACAAAAATCTAGTTCCTCAGATTCTTAACTACTTGTTCTCTCTCTCTCCCAAAATTTCTGTAGTTTTCAGTAAGAAAGCAGCCATAGAGCCATCACTTCTCTTGATGGGCATGTGCACAGCCATCTGAGATGTCATAGTGTACAGCTAATTGAGGACTGTTTTGCAACCCAGGCTGTATCACTGGCTCTGAGGGCGGACTTCCTGAAACACATCTTCCCTCTGACCCATCACATATAGCTGATGGCTCAGGTGACAGTATATTAGTGTGCTGGTTTTGGCTGGGACAGAGTTAGTTTTCTCCAGAGTAGCTAGTATGGGGCTGTGTTTTGGATTTGTGCTGGAAATGGTGCTGATAACACAGGGATGTTTTTGTTCCTGCTGAGCAGGGCTTACACAGAGCCAAGGCCTTTTCTGCTCCTCATCCCACCCCACCAGCATGGAGGCTGGGGGTGCACAAGGAGCTTGGAGGGGACAAAGCCAGGACAGCTGACCCCAGCTGACCAAGGGGATATTCCATACCATATGATGTCATACCTAGCGATAAAACTAAGGGGAAGGTTAGGGGAGGAGGGGGGACTTGGGGGACTGCTGGGCATTTGTTGGTTGATGGTGAGCAATTGTTTTGATTTGCATCACTTATCCTTCTTGGGATTTATTTTTCTCTCTGTTATTTTCCCTTTCATTACATTTTTATTACTATTACTACTACTTATATTGTTTATTTCAATTACTAAACTGTTCTTATCTCAGCCCGCGATTTTTCTCACTTTTCCCTTCCATTTCTCTTACCCTCATCCCTCTTAGGGGGACAGTGAGTGAGTGGTGTGAGCATGTTGCTTAGTTGCTGGCTGGTTTAAACCACAACAGTTAGTGAGGATGTGGTAGTCTGTCCTTTGTCTCAGCTGAGAGATTCTCCCACAGCCAAGGAAAGGATAACAATTGATGGTTCAGATAGTTCTCGGGTGCTGCTCTCCTGAGCTCATTAACCATAATAATTCAGTCAGTTAGAAAATATTTGTTAGAGCCAGAAAAAAAGTGACAGCCTAAACAAACAGAGAAGAATTTCCAAAGTATTTTCCAAACTATTTATATTCTTGATGATTAAAAACTAAGGGTCAGATCCTTCTCATGAACACAGAACTGAATAAATTTATCACATCATTATCTAAGAACTTTTCACAGAGGCATTTAAGGTCTGCTGATGGGTAGCTCGTGCAGTTTCCGCCAATTTTCCTCTTTTATGCTAATGTTTATTGATGCAATTTTGCTGCATTCACTGAGAATACTTAAAATCTTCATAGATGTAAATGAAAGGAAAATAATTGGCCATATTCTGAATCTATTGCATACACAAAAGATACAACATGGTATTTATTAATTGCTAGGCTTTATGTGTATTCAGCATGTCTTAGAGAAAACCAATTATAATTAATTCTTTCATAAAAGCAATATCTTTAGTATGATAATTCAATGAGAAATGGCTAGCTCTGAGGCAACTAACCAATGTTTATAATCTCAAATCCCATTATCATCAGGTGAATTATCTCTTTAAACACCTTTGGTCCAAGAGGATATATTATGTTGCCAGTGATCTTTTTTGGCAATACGCATAGCAATTTAATTATGTTCACAGTGAATTTCTCCTCTGTTCCCTTACACACGTGACAAACGCAATTAATTTATTTTTTCAATATAAAAAGTTATTGAAAATAGATCTCAGTGTAAGACAGCTGACATTTGTATTGCATGACTTATTATTTGTTATTTTTAGAAGTTTGCTTGTGGACAGTGCAGAAACTAGTGAATTTCGGAACAACTCCATGCTCTGTTTACTTGTAAATGCACAAAAGACCGACTCCAGCGAAGTCACCATGTTTCTGTTCTAGGTGTGTTTCTAAGGCTGCACCAGGTGCAATGGGAAGTTATAATTTCACAGTCTGACGTCCTGTTCTTTAGTGCAGTCAGCACAGGCTGAGAAACAGGGGATAGCATCTTCTTACTGTCAAAACAGGGTGCACTGCTGACAACTGTACGAAATTACTGTCACATCCCTTCTTCACAGGTGATGAAGCAAATTATCCGTATACTAAAATGGGTCCTTAAACGATCCTAATAAAAGAAAGGACTCAGGCACAAAGTTTCTATAAAGTAGGAAGTTATTTTGCATTAATTGAGCTATAGCAATGAAGTAGCTGCAAAGTCGCTTGGGTTAATTTCGCCATTTTTGAATGAAGGCTAAAATGACATGAGCAACATCACCCTTGTGCCAGACTGGGAAAGCTCAGCCTCTAATTCACCTGATAAATTTGATCACTTGTTTCAGTCAAGAGTTGGCAGTTGTCTTCTTGTGTGGAGCATTTTGTTTATAGTTTCCTTGAATAAATTAAGATACTTTAGAAACACTGTACTAAATTCGACCTTTCTGAGCAATGAGGATAATTTATGCTTATGCATAGATACTTTATTTACTTATTGTCTGCAGAGATTTAAAATCGAATCATGATCTTGTTTATAGAAGCGATACAAAATTCTGAGCTTTATAAAATTTGCTAAAACACAACCAGTGCTTCAGTGTATCCCAGATTAGACATCTGATCATGAGTCTTTCCACACAGAAGATGATCCCAAAGTGAACCAACGCATCAGCAAGCTACCATACAACAGTGACTTTGCAGCAGCTGGATTTGGAATTGTTTGCTTCTCTCGATTGAGTGGGGAATTGCCTTTCTAGCTATAAAATGTAAGCTATCTTAAATTACTTCACACTTTTTAGTGGATAAGAGGGCACATGAACCATTACTGTGGAAAAAATAATATGTGGTAACTTATTCTGTGCACTCAAACTCCAAGCGTGAAATTGTTGGAAGAGCTGAGCAGAATCACAGCCTTCCCTGAGGAGTACTGACTGGGAAAGAGGAGACTCCTGTAAATTATTAGCAAATAAGCATGGCAGATCAGATGGCACACCTTTTCCTTCCTAATTCCAAAGTATTGGTAAAAACATGTTTTCCTAATCAATTCTGAGAATCACAAACTTCATCCAATGTGGATGCAATAAACTCATTTCATATAATCTCAGTGTAGGTAAGACAATCTACCTTTTCTTACAGAACCTTTTATTAGGTCAGAAAAGGTATTATGAGTGGGTTTTCAACAAAACTGAAAACAATAAAGAGCTAAGGGAGTATCTGAGACAGGTTTCACAGATGCTAGATACATTAAATATCCATTCTCGATAGCATAACAGAACAAAACAATAGCTTGTACAGAAACTCCATGTAAAATCTTTATGTGAGCCAGATAATTCCATTAAATATCAAATATCAAATGAGACTGTGTGCATCTGTATAAGAGTAAAAGCTGACATTCAAGGTCATGTACTTCTTTATTTATGCTGACTTCAGCAGGGCTAGCTCTGGAGTAACACAGAATTTGAGTGTGGCTCAGTGAAGCACATTGCTGTGGGCATCCTTGGCAAGGGGGGGGCTTAAAATATAAATGAAAATTTCAGCTTTCATTTCCCTACGAAGACAGCACAGAAAAGGAAACCCAGCTATTTTTGAGAACAAGCTTATGACAACAAAAACTAGGACACTTGTCTGTAATGATGGTGCCTATACAAAATCATAGGCTCTTCCCACAAATTTCACTGCTCTTTCTTTCCTCCCTGTAGCATATTTGCCACTTAACATCAAGGAGGAAAGTAACAGCAATGAGCTTTAATATATGCCCACGACAGATCAAGTCAGAAAGAACTACATATACCACATGCTGCTCTTCTAAGCTGCACACTAAGCACCATGAAGACCTCAGAATCAAAAGCAAAGGGATTTTCCATTGCTTGTGAGCTCATATCTCCAAAGAAGAGCACGCTGCCTCACCAGTTAGGCACGGTTAATATTAAGCACACGTAAGGTACCCACTTACACATTTTGATCTTTAATGTATTTTGACTTCTACTTAACTTTTGTGTGAAATATTGAAATTTTATAAAAGAATAGGGTAAAAATATTTTGCGTCATATCAAATAATTATGTAGACTAGGCTAGACTAGGTCAATTGGAAGGGACCTACAATGATCATCCAGTCCAACTGCCTGACCACTTCAGGGCTGATCCTTAAAAGCTATGTAAGGGAACTGCAATCAGATCAATACCTCCTTTTTGTCAGACACTACTTAGTTATGCTGGATTGTACAGTAAATCTGGGCTGGTTTTCACTCACATCAAAATGCTGCCAACACTGGTAAAGACTATTAAAATCAGTTAGCATGAAATGCTCACTGAAAGGCCCAAAGGTATCCAAGATAATGTTTTAGGGATTATTTTAACAGTCAAAGATTAGGATTTCTGTGTTACTGTCTGAGACAAAACATGCTGATTTCTTGATTGCTGTATTATTTTGAAGCTATAAACATGAGGGATTTCCAAAATCCTTTCCCTCCCACAAACATTACTTTCTTAATCTTTTTAGTACCGATTCCTGGAACAAATCCTGTTGATTTGATTCAGGAAAGCAAGCAGAGCTTGGACCAGCAATGTCAGTACAATAGGAACGATAAATCTCCTTCATACTTTAAAGAAGAAAAGACTTGCCTTTTGAGAAGAAGAGATGAGATAACATAGCAACAGCTGTGTTCTTCTTAGAGAAACTTGTCTTGGACACACTGGTAAAAGATATCTTCCCTTTTGATCTAGATCCAAAGAATGAAGCTGTTGAAATGCACTTAACATGCGGTTGTTGTGCCCTTTCCAAAACAGAAAACAGAGAGACATGCACTACGTCCTTAGTTACAGAACTGCACCTTTGTTCTAGGCAGAATGCTAATGGAAACCCTGCTACTTCACACTGCCTCTGTTACTTTGTTGAGTAATGATTTGATCTGACAAAGAGCTTCTAGCCAAATATCCTGTTAATAACATAAGACCTGCTGTGCTGCACCCTTGCAGAGCAAGTGCAGAAAAAAAAGAAAGATGGCAAGAGTTAAGAGCATGAATAAGTGAAACTGAGGAATAGAAAAACCCTGGCCATGTACTATTTGTTGCCCTTTCAAGTTCTTTTACCAAGCATGTTCAAGTGATTAAACAAGATTTGAATGTTGAGTAATTCCACCCCTTTCTTAACGTGCTCATATCAATTACAGCAAGCCTGTCTCAAAGACAGACTGAATCAGACCTGTCAGTACTGTGCTGGAGTACTATACACCTTCTTTGATGGATGTGTATTGTTTAAAATGGAAAAGATGTATAAACAGGAGTAAGGAGGTGAATTGAAGGGAAGGAAAATGTGGAGTAAAATTAAGAACACTTGATAAGAGTAATTTAATTCTGTGTGGTATAAATCAGTGGAATCTGTTTTGGACGGTGCCATCTGTCCCATGGCAAGTGTCACAGCTGGGACTGTGAAAAAATCCATCTTTTTAATGAAGCTACCCACATGCTTTGAATACAGTAAGCTGAAAAAAGGTTGCTTACCTGCACATTCAAATCCATGAATTTTGACCTTTTTTCCCGCAATTTTTAGAAAATATTCACAAGGTCCTAGTAAGGAAGAAAAAAAAAACAACAAAAAACCCCCACCAATAAAAGGTGAAAAATAAAATAAAATCAAATGGTAGAATACCAGTGGAGTTAATTAGACACTCCTAAAGGACCCCCAGGGATTTCCTAGGTCCAAAATCTAGGTAGCCTTTCCTTGGTATCTCCCTTTGGAATTTCCATCCTGGTTTTCTCAGGGGTGCTTTTCTGCACTGCTTATGAGTGCGATTGCTTTATTACCTTTGTTTATGTACTTCTCATTCATGTCTTTCTTTGGCCACTTGCCAACCAAAGAACAGCTTCCTATGTCCCATTTATCTTCCTAATAATCCTCCTTCTTAAAACTCCGAGGCTTTCCATATGAAGGACTCACTATCTCCGCGTAGCTGTTGTCATGCTTCCTTGACTCTGATGTTTGATCTTATCTTTCTCTGATCTCTGTGAACTTCTTTATTAATTCCAGGGATAGACAATATCACCAAACATCCAGTTTTGTTAAGTTTGCCCTAGGTGCTTTCCTGTTTTCAAGAAAGATGGGACCTCTTATAGTGCACTGTTAAAACCAGCTAACTAGTAACTAACACTTTGTCACAAGAACCCAGCCATAAAATAAATATGATTATTTGTTTTAAACATAAAGCAGATTCTGAAATAATCACTGTGAAAAGTCATGGCAGAAGAGACACTCATGTCCTGTTGGAGAAAGCTGTATTTTTCTAGTGACAGCAATATCAAAATGTGTCTCTTTTGGAAAGAGATTAGCACTGTTTTAATCTACTTAAATGTTCTTGGAATCATAGAATGGTTTGTTTCAGAAGAAACCTTGAAAGATCATCTAGTCCACCTCCATCATACAAAGATGTTTGTACAAGACTAATGTTCTCCCAGAGTAACTAGTTAGGGTCCTTTCTTTGATCAGTGCAGATAAGACCATCTTGCATTCTTTCTGTCATTGTGCAGTCACTGAGTTAGCACATGTCCTGGTTTCAGCTAGTGTGATTTTCTTCCCAGCAGTAGGTGTAATGGTGTTTGGGAGTTAGGACGAGAGCAGTGCTGATAACACAGATGTTTGTAGTTACTGCCAAGCAGTCAAGGACTTTTCAGCTGTTCATATTTACCTGCTAACAAGAAGGTGGAGGGCACCCAGGAAGCTGGGAGGGAACACAGCTGGGACAGGTGACCCAAACTGGCCAAAGAGGGTGTTCCATGCAATTACATCATGCTCAGCATAAAAGTGGGGCTGGTGGGAGGAGAAGCAGGCAGCTCCAGGACACATGGTTTTGGAGACAGTCCGGTTTCAGGGTGGCTCTGAGCTGTATGGCCTGAGTTGCACAGTTCGGTGAGAAACTGCATTGTGCATCACCAGTTTCTTATATTTTGCTGTAAAATCCCATTATTGTTATATATCTCTCTCTGCTGTCCCAGTAAACTGTCCTTATCCCAACCCTCAAGGTTTGCCTTTCGTTTTTCTNCGGGGCCGCCCCCGCTCCAGCACCGCGGACAGCGCCTGGCGACGCGGCCCCGCGCCCGGCCCCGCTGCCCGCACCCTTCCGCCGGGCCAGAGGCCTGGCAGCTCGCCCTGCCGTAGGGGAACGCTATCCCAACTGGCCTTCGTTAAATGCCTGTTGTCTCATGAGGTGTGCTTGAGACGGCCATTAGTCCTAATGGGATGCAAACAGGACTCCGGTCTTAGGGGAATTGTGCTTGTGGAGGGACCCTGATTGATGATAATGGGGAATGGACTCGCCCTTAGACATACCAAATAGAAGAGCTGTGAGTGATTTGCACCTTTCTGAATGTAAGGTCGAGAGGGCTTTGAAACAGCAGAAGACTGGCCTAATATACCATCTCATTTGTCCACTCAGCGATACATTAGATAAATCTGATCTACAGTGCAACCGGAGTATTTCACATAGATGTGTCAGAGAGTGTGCAATCCTCATAAAACTTGTGCTCAATGCATTGCAAAAATGAAAAGGTTTGAGCAAAACATTGTTTACATCTTTTGTCACTCCAAGGCTTTAGTCTGTACCCCAAATGACAACAGTTGTGATAGTAAGCAATACAATTCAACAAATTTAATAAAATACCATGCAGGCAGATAATCTTTCTGAAGCTTCTTGGGTGATTCCAGTGCTACTCTGTTGCTTAATAGATGGGTAGAAAGACTGGTGCTTCTACTGCATGCGTACCTCTCTCTGTGGAGCACGTCCATGAGAAGATGCCATCATTTCCCTGCTGGGGAGACTTTGGCCCCTGGTGAAAGATCTGAGTGCACATGGTCATTGGTATCATGTAGTGCTTGCAGAGTAATTGAAGTCTTTTCATCTGTACCGAAGTATTATACAGGCAAAGGCTCAAACAAGAAGGAAATCCTTCAGAACTCATGCAGGCAAAATAGCTCAGTGAAAAGGATATGCTTTTTTTTTTTTTTTCCAGTGTAAAAAACTTGAATATATGGTAGTCTCAATTATGAAGCAGCACTCTTGACCCAACAGGGTTAAAGTAGCATTTAAGATTATTACTGGAAGTGTTCACATGGCATTAAATGGGTATTTTATACATGGGGTTGTGGCTGCTTCTCTTCCTGAAAGAAGAAATAACTTTCAAAAAATCAGTCCTGCTTCTGAACTAGTGTAGTCTGTCAAGTGTTGTTCATAAAAGGAAATCATCGTATGACCTACTTCTCTGTTCAGTGTGTTAGCTAAAATGCTTTTGGCACAACAAGAGAGAGATTGCTCCTTGCCATATGCCCCTCTCTCATACCTGGAGCCATCAGCTGCTTAAATACCCTCCCTTTTTCCCTCACTATAGCCCTAGAATACAAAATACTCAATAAATGCACATTGTGCTTGTGCATTAATTATAATGGTTTTCACATTCCAATATCAAATTAAGCGTATATATGAAGTTCTCAAAAAATGGGTGGATATGGTACCACAGTGGAACTTTTAGAGGTATATGCTTAAAGGATTAGTCTTAATCCCCTGAGCTTCACACAGTCCCAGGATGCACTGACACCGATATTCTTAAACACAGCACTGATGTGGTACTTTAACAAGCCAGGATCTAAGCACAAACTGAAAAAATAATCAGTTTCTTCTGTTGTGTTTTTGAAGTACAGAGAAGGTATGAGGAGCAGAGACATCACATGCACCCTGCCGAAGCTCCTGTTGCAGCTGTGGTGATGGCAGAATAAGCTGTGAAGCAGCCATGCCATCTCCATAGTAACAGAAAGGCAAGGATGAGGATTCGGTACTGAACATGCTCTCTTCCCATTGCTATGCAACCTCTTGCCTCAGGATTTTTTAAGTGCAGTCTCCAAATAGACCCTTCATTTTGCCCTAAACCATCTGAAAATACAGAGATTGCAGAGCAATCCTGTGCTGCTGGGCAAGTCTGAATAAACAACGGGAAAATTTATGTCAGAATGCTAAGCCATCACAAATGTAAAAGCCATAAACATATTTGCTGAAGAGATTGTGGAATAAATCCTACACTTACTGAATAAAGAGTTAAGTGATATTACAAGCGTTTAGATTCCCTCTGTTCCCTCCCCGCTCAGGGAGCTCAGCTGTAAATCTTCCAGTTGCTTACGGAAAGGAGGTGGGTTGGACTGTATGTTACCCGCAGCCACCTCTGTGAATCACTTTCACAAATCTGTTGCTTTCCCTTGCTGAAAAGGAAAGCAAAAATGGGTTCAAATTAAATTACCTGAAAATAGCTAAAGGGAAAAGGTATTTTTAAACAGTATCTAAAAAGACTTCAGTAGTTTGGAACCTGGTTACTAGTGGGTACATCTGTGTGGATCTTTGCCAGAAGACTGGAGCCTGTTATACCCACACACCAGATTTCTCCACTTTTCTCTGAGTTAACTGGCACTCAGATTACTACATCAGTGTAAAGATATGCTGTGGCACACCTCTTACCATGCTTATTAGCACAGATTTATTGTCACACACACCACAGCTTCTGGGATGCAGGCAATGTGAGCTCAGCATTACCACTGACAGCCATGCTGATACACCACAAAGACTTTCACATATTCTGTTCCTTGGATAGTGCAGGAAGTCTGAGTGCAGGCACCACATTTCACTTGGTACATCCTTGAGATCCAAGTTTGCATATGCCAAGGGCAGAATATGATGCAAAGACCCACAGCAAAACCCATAACCTTCTTCTTTGTTTATAGATTCAGAAAATATGAATGTGTGACAGTTCTTCTCCATATTTTTTTCAGATTTTGTCTGTGTGTTGACACCTTTTTCATTTCTTTCCCAAAAATATTAGTCTATTGTCTCTCTCTCCCTGTACTGCAAGGTCTTCATTGTTTTATTATTTTTATTGCTTCTTTTCCTAGGATTTTCTACCGTGCCCATATAGAGAATGTTGACATGGTCAATGGGCAGAAGGATTGGAATTGCTAAAGCAGTAAAATGTAATCTGATTTGCATAGCATTTTCTGTAATGGTGAATTGTCCACTGAAGCATTGAAAAGAGGAAATATGCATGGTCAAGGATTTAACCCATGGTTCCTAGATATGATGGTGATAAACATGTCAGAAATTTACCCCAAAAGACATTATTGATGGTATGTACAGGAAATTAAGTATGTATGGTTGCCTATACTTGTACCTGCTAATGAGTAGATTCTGAATCTTTTCCTGGCTTTAAATGAAATATTTTAATCACATTCCTTTTTTAATCTATGCACTTGATTTTTTTAACTGAAAACAGCAAGCGGTGAGACATGAAACCACATGTCTTCAGCAAGTGAGAAGAATAAAGGAAATGTTTCCAAGAGGCTGTTTTTATATTAACATTTACTGACAAGTTTGTTACACTACCCAGCAGCACTGACCTTATTATGCCAGTCTCATCTTCAAGCAGCCTCCATGCAGCAGTGGGAAAAGAGGGTAGGCTATTTTTATAAAATACAAAATGTACACAGATCACAGTGCTCACTGAAGCAAACACATCTTATGATGACTTTAAAGGAACAGTAAAAAATAATAATGATGGGGTTGTTTTTTCTTTAGCTTGTAGGAGGAAAACTACTACTGTTCAAAGCATTGTGCTAAAGTCTACCCAGGATGGATATGCAGGAGTTCTGTCCAAGAATTTGATGAGTAAGATATTTAAGAATAAATCCCTAAGCCAGATGTTAATGACATTGGTACGTTTATTGCTTTGCATGTCAAGGTTTTGATAGTGGAGGGGCTGCAGGAGTCAGTGGCTTCTGTAAGAATCTGCCCTCATATCAGAGAGAGTTCCAGTTGGCTCCAAAATGGATCTGCTGCTGGCCAAAGCTGAGTCCTTTAACCTTTGTTGGTAGCACCTCTGGGGTAACACATTTAAGAAAGTGTAAAATATGCTGCATAGCAGCTGTGAGAGAGGAGTGGGAAAATGTGTGAGAAACAGCCCTGCAGACACCAAGGCCAGTGCAGAGGGAGGGGGAGGAGGTGCTCCTGGTGCTGGAGCAGAGGTTCACCTGTAGAGCACGGAGAAGACCATGGTGAGGCAGGCTGTCCCCTTACAGCCCATGGAGTTAATGGTGGAGCAGATATCCACCTGCAGCCCATGGAGGACCACATCAGAGAAGGGGGATATGCCCTGAAAGAAGCTGCAGCTTTTGGAGAACCAGCACTGCAGCAGGCTCCTGGCAGAAGCTGTGGCCTGTGGAGGAACCCACACAGGAGCAGGTCTTCTGGCAGGAACTGTGGAGGACCCATGCTGGAGCAGTTTGTTCCTGAAGGATTGCACTCTGTGGGAAGGACCCACGTTGGAGAAGTTTTTGAAGGAGCTGGAGTAGTGGAAGAGCGTGAGGAGGAGGGAGCAGCAGAGGCAAAGTTATCCGTTATGAACTGACTCCAACCCCCATGTCACATCCCCCTGAGCTATTTGGGGCAGAGAAAGTAAAAGACTCAGAAGTGAAGCTGAGCTTGGGAAGAAGGGATCGTGGAGGGGAAGGTGGTTTAAATTCTGTTGAAATTTCTCACTATCCTACTCTATTATTAATTGGCAATAAATTAAAATAATTTCCCTGAAGTCATGTCTGTTTTGTCCATAATGATAGTTGGTGAATGATCTCCCTGTCCTTATCTCAACCCCTGAGCTTCCCAATGTATCTTCTCCCCCTGTCCTGCTGAGGAGTGGGAGTGATAAAGTGGCTGGATGACACTTGGTGACCAGCCAAGGTCAACCCACCACAGTGTATTTCAGCTTGAACAAACACATCGCACACTGGCAAGTCCCTTTTACATCTTTTTATTGGGAAACACTTTTAGTAAGCTTTAAAAGAGCATCAGGTATTCACAGGTTACAGAGTCTTTCTGTTCTTTATAATACCTTTGGTCTAGCTCTCACCATCTGAAGGCCCTTTCATGACCCATTGAAAAGGAGTCCATATTCTTGAGCTGCGTCCCACAAATTTTACTCCTGTCTGAGCAACTCAGGATAGATACATTCAGCTGTTGCCCAAGATTTGTCCTTCTGGAACAGTCTCACAGAAAAACTAACCAAAGGCAAACACAAGACCATTCAATGAAAGCTGTTGATCTGGCTTCAGACCAGAATGTGGCATTCAAATGGCATCAGTGGTGCAAAGAGAGGGTGGGTTTTTTTCAAAGGATGGAGGAAAGGCATCCATTCTCTTCATCCTTAACCCCTCTGTATCATGTGATAGTATGGTCTTGTTTAAGAGAGTTAGCAGAAATTCTGAATAATTTGGTAAACTTGAGAACTTCCAGGAAGAAACAGTAAAATGAGTCATGAATGAAAATTCAGTCCTGAGGATTAGTTTTATTTACAGAATAGTACAAGGATTATCTATCTATAATCCAGATAGACTGCAGATAGATTAAGATGATATGAAATGGCAGGTGACATGGCGCTACCTGATCTTTACCACATATAGCAGCAGGGCTGCTAGAAAAAGCGTGAGCATGTGATCTGCCAAAACAGGTAGAAACAGAACAATTTTGGACAGTCTTGGTGCAGCTTTTTTTGTTAGAAGCAGTACACCAGTGACTGCCTAACTCAGTCCCCTGATGAAGATCACGGCTGCATTTCTCACTGATGCTGTCTCAACATTTCAAGTCGACTTCTGTTTTTCATGTTTGCCTGCTGCCTCTGCAGCTGTGATTTGAAGCCCCCAGAACTTGGGAAGCTCCAGCTGGTACCTACAACCACAGCATTAGTGGCATTACTCTGCTTACAAACACATCAAACCAGTTTCAGCTAAATGCTGGCTTCCTGCAGATTATCAGATCAAGTTCAAAACCTTTGTCTCTTGTTTTCGAAGTAGTAAAAGACTTCAAAGACTCTAAAACCCATTTAACCTTCTAGGTTGCACACAATGACAGAAGATAAAGGAACAAGCAAATGATGCAAGTTAATCACCTATGCTTAATACAAGAAGGACTTGTATTATGGCAGAGGGGAAGAGGATAAAACATAGATGGCCTTGCTGATAATCTCAGTGGAGGCAATTTAAACAATTGCCATTTGTCACCAAAGCTGCTCACTTGTGATGAAAAGGGAAACATGCTTGTGAGAAGTTTGTTTGGTCATGGTTTACCTTATATTTAAGTTGTAGATTGAGGATTTCAGTTCCCAGAGCTGTCAGCCTGGTATGTATTACAATGTCTCATATCCACAGAGCTGCATCTGATACCTGCTTGATGGAATTAGCCATACAAAGCTCTCATGTTCCAGTTTGACTCAGATCCCAGCTTAAGTGCTTGCCATGGAGTGAGATCTTTAGAAAATTATCTTCTGCTCTGTGAGCTCATTTCATTTGATATCATCTGAAGAACTCGAGAGACACTGGAGTTGTGTCTTGGATGTTAGTGGTAGGATGTTTCCAGCTGTCAGTCCCCGCATTAGAGTGCACTTATGCTGTTTATAGTCTAAGGTCAAAAAGAAAACTGATTTTCTAGAGACCTCAGTCACTTGCCTGTTAAGACAGCTGGTAACCTTCGTGTTTGAGTACTGTATCCAGTTCTGGGCTTCGCACCATAAGAAGGACATTGAGATCCTCGAGCAAGTCCAGAGAAGGGCAACCAGGCTGGTGAAGGGGCTGGAAGGCAAATCATATGAGGAATGGCTGAGGGAGCTTGGGCTGTTTAGCTTGGAGAAGAGGAGGCTGAGGGGAGACCTTATCACCACCTACAACTACCTGAAGGGAGGTTGTAGAGAGGTGGGAGATGGTCTCTTCAGCCAGGTGACAGGAGATAGGACAAAGGGAAATGGCACTAAGCTGCACCAGGGCAGGTTTAGATTAGATGTTAGGAAAAAAATTCTTCACTGAAAGAGCTGTCAGGGCCTGGTTAAGAGGCAAGGTGATGGAAAAAATTCCTCCTTTCTTCAAAGAAATATGTTTATTTAATCTGCAGTTTTCCCAGTTCCTTTAATATTAAGGGAAACATGGTACATATTTTCCTCTGATGCCAAATACTATCTAGTGAAGTCCTGCATGAGTATAGTCAGGAAAGAATTTTTCCTTCCTATTTTATGAAAAATAAGTTAGAAAAATACAAAACAGAAGAAATGTACTTTTTTTTTTTGCCAGCAAGGTGGAGGGATACACCTCTCCCCAAGCTGTAGTTTCTTTGAAAGAAACTGTTGCTTAGCTTATCTATAATTTGTCATGACTAGACTGGATTCCTGCGCTTTTTATGAGATGTGATGGTGATAGCATGCTAGGAATATTTTACTGAACTTCAAAGAAATCAGACAAAGAGAGAAAAGAGGGTGTGGGAAGCTGAACACTGATCAGACTTTCTACCTGACTGCAATAGCATTTTAGAACAAAGGTGTTACTGATGTACAGAAACTTAGTAGTGTAGTCCATCTCAGTAATCAAAACCATTTCTAACACCACAATGAAAACAAAACACATAGAATTGCCTGCTGGCCTTTCCAGGATTTCCGTAAGATTTTGTCATCCCTTCTCCATTGACAAGGAACAGGTACCCTTCAAACTTTTCTTTTTATCTTTTCATTATTCTCTAAAATATCCTATGCTCTGTGCTGACAAAATCTGGATACACCCTCACGCGAACTTCATTGAATGAAAAACTCTTTGTGTGTGGACAGCATCTCTTCCTTTCTCCATATGAATCCCTCTTTTTCAGATGCTCTGTAACACAGACACCTCTGGAGCTAATAGCTCCTAGGTTGGTTTTGCTGAGTGAGTTGATCTGAAGATATCCTAAAATAGAATCACAGAACCACAGAATGGTTTGGGCTGGAAGTGACCTCAAAGGTCATGTAGTGCCTAACCCCGTCATGGCCAGGGACACCCTCCACTAGACCAGGTTGCCCAAAGCTCCATCCAACCTGGCCATGAACACTGCCAGGGAGGGGGCAGCCACAGTTTCTTTGGGCAGCCTGTGCCAGGGCCTCACTGCCCTCACAAGGAAGGATCACAGAATCACAGAATCGTATGGGTTGGAAGGGACCTCGAGAGATCATCGGGTCCAACCCCCCTGCCAAAGCAGGCTCCCTATCTCATATTACATAGATAGGCATCCAGACGAGTCTTGAATATCTCCAGAGAAGGAGACTCCACCACCTCCCTGGGCAGCCTATTCCCCGGCTCTGTCACCCTCACTGTGAAAAAGTTCTTCCGCGTGTTGGTGTGGAACTTTCTGTGGATTTCTTCCTTATATCTAATCTAAATATGCTGGTTTTTAGTTTAAACCTGTTACCCCTTGTGCTATCACTACATGACCTCTTAAACAGTCCCTTCTCCATCTTTCCTGTAGTTCCCCTTTAGGTACTTCAAGGCTCCAATATGGTCTCCCCGAAGCCTTCTCTTCTCCAGGCTGAACGAGCCCAGCTCTTTCAGCCTGTCTTCATAGGAGCATTGCTCCAGCCCTCTGATCATCTTTGTGGCTCTCCTCTGGACTTGCTCTAACAGCTCCATGTCTTTCTTTTGCTGAGGACCCTGGAGCTGGATGCCATACTCCAGGTGGGGTCTCCCCAGAGCAGAGTAGAGGGGCAGAATCACCTCCCTTGACCTGCTGTTTCTGATGCAGCCCAGGATATGGTTGGCTTTCTAGGCTGAAAACTTGACCCAGATAATCGTGTTACTGATTCTTCTGAGCTGGTTTTGTTAACAGTCAACTTGTTTCAGCAGCACTTTTAAATATAATCTTCAGCATCATATCAGTTCTGTATAGTATCTGCTATTTTATTCATTGTAGAATTATATGTCCCAGATATTTTGTATTCAGAGTAAATCACAGTTTAAAAAAGAACCAGCAGCACAACAAAGTGCATGAATCTTTCTTTTAAATTATAACATGGTGGCCATTCTGGATAAAGAGTTTGTCTAAATTCAGCATTGAATACTTCTGCTCTTATATTCAAAGTTAATAGGGTACAAGTAGGGTAGCAGTTATCAGACCACAATCATATCTATAAATCTCCTACCTATAATCCATAAAGTCTTAACAGAAGAAATAAGAAGTAACTGACAGTGAACTAAGCAAAGAGCACAATCACTACATCACCTTCCATTTTTCAGGGTGTCTTGCTCTCCTTGAGCTTGTCACAGGGGCTGTTTTTCAGCAGAGACTGTATTTTCATGCACTACACTGTACCCAGGAGTGTCAGAACTGATCAAATAATAACAGTAATTCATTTTGATTTGCTCATTGGAAACAAGCAGTTATGCTTCTGTGCTATTGAAGCTATTCAAAGCAGCCTTGACTATCCAGTCTGTCTCTTTGGTTTGGCTGTGAGGATATTATGGCTGCTTATGCCTTGCTAAAACCACATCTACAAGTCTCCAGCTGTTTGCTGACCCTCATCTTTGAAAGCCACCAGATCATCAGGCACGATGTACCTTTGGTATATATGTTCTGGCTGCTCCCAATCGAATTCCTATACTTCGTGTGCCTGGAAATGACCTCCAGGAAGATTTGCCTTTTAAGTTTCAATGTTAAGTGAACTGGCTACCCAGGTTTTTCCTCTTGCCCTTTGAAGATGGGTACAACATTTGCCTTTTTTTCAGCCATTGGGGATTTCACCTAATTTCCATGACCTTACAGTGATGATTCAGACTGACCTTGCAGTACCCACTCTTGCAGTACCCACAAGCATATCCTGTCCAGTCCTATGGGCTTCTTTACATCCACCTTCCTTAATGGTCCCTAATTTGGTTCCAGCTGCATAGCAGAGAAAATATCTTCATGCTTGAATATGAAAGCATTTACACCATTTTCATTACACCCAGGGGCTGTAAAAGCATCTGTAAATAAAAAACAGTTTAATGAATGATTGAAAGGGGGGTAAATTGGGCTCTGACAAAATTGCTCCATTATCTTTAGGTTAATTCAGACTCCATTTAGCATGGCAGGGATTTTCTTTCCTATAGATTTCAAAATGTTGGGATATTTCTTTTTAAATCTTATTTTTGGAGCCTGTAATTAAACAAAACAATTATGCCTGACTTTGAGTTATTCAGTAACTGTCAAACATCAGATCTGATGAAAAAATAAGTGTCTTTAGATATACAAGTTGACAGGGACTGTTGACTGTTCCCTCCTTTGAAGATATGTGTTGTCTTAGATCACATGAATAAAAATAAAAGAAAAATACATGAATTCCAGCATAAAACTATAGGTCACGCTTCAGGGCATAGCATTCTAACAACACACCATGTTTGTCAGACTGAACTTGTTCTTGTATGATTGCATGAATGTCCACAGGGGGCATATCACTCTGGTTTGCACGCATGAATTGTCACTTATTTATCAAGAAATTAAATCTTAACAGTATAATTTCCTTCCAGTGGTTTTATGTGGGGTTTTTGGGGTTTTTTTATTGGAGTTTATAGGATTATATATTACATTATTGTATTCAAGCACAGCATAGCTAGCTGGTAGAGGGAGGTGATTGTCCCACTCTGCACTCCACTGGTGTGGCCCCTCCTCAATTACTGTAAAGTTTTGGGCGCCTCAATGTAGGAAAGTCATCAAACTGCTAGAGTGTCCTGAGGAGGGCAAGACTGCCTTTCTATAGCTTTGTCCCCACCACCTGGACATAATGCAAGCTGCAATAAAAAATAAAAATTCTTCAATATGAAAGTGGCAGATCACTGGAACAGATCTCCCAGAGATGTAGTGGAGGGCTCATCCCTTGAGGTATTCACCGTCAGGCTTGATGGGGCTCTGAGCGACTTGATCTAGTGATGATGTCCTTGCTTACTGTAGAGGGGTTGGACTAGTTGACCTTTAAAGGTACATTCCAACCTAACACATTCTATGATTCTGTGTTTCGAATAATGCAGCCTTGGACAGCTCTCAACTCAGAGGTAAGCTTTAGCTTGGAAGAGAAAGCTGTGTATGGCTTTTGGCATTGATAGCATATTAGCAAGTGAGTACCACACCACATGCTTGAACCTGTTCTGTTTCTTCTCATTTCTTGTTCCTTCTTCATGGCTTGCAGCCTGAATGTTGGGGAAAAAGGCAGATTCAGGACTGAACCTCCTTCCCCCTTCATCTTAGAAGTGAAATCCTGTAAAAAATCCCTTCTTAATTACACAGAGAATATTTTTTTCTAAACAGGCTGGTTATTACAGTTTACTTGAAAATGCTTATAAGCCAGACCAAACTATTCAGAGTATTTCAGAGTAGGTGCTGGAATCTGCTAAAATCCGTCTGACTTTATGGCTTCTTAGAGACAAGCAATTCTAAGGACACTTTATAAATGTTTCCAAATGAGGGCAAATGCTGACATCCAGAGGCAGGATAATGTAATACTTTACAGTAGCTCATGCAAAAGTGAACACTGAATGCATGACAAAAAGAGCTTCGGAAATGGCTTCTAAGAAATGTGTCCACGTATTTATGTAGAGGTATTTCCCTATTCCACCTGAAATAAATGCAGCCAAGGCCACCATGTTCTTTGAAGCCTTCTCATGATTTCTACACCTGTGATGTCTGAAGCCAAACCCCAAGTATTTTACAGAGTCTTATTAGAGAGAAATTGTTTGAGTAATTTTATTATTTTTTATTACACAAAGAAACTTTACTGAAATGGCCTTACTGAGTGTTGCAGTTTGGTGTAACTGTGCTGCTTCAGTGGCTTTTGTAAGCTGCAGTTACAGCTTTCTGCAAGCCCCATATTTTGAAAACATTGGTCCAGTCAAGGACAAATTTGAGACCAAGCCTATCAGAGCTGGTCATAGTGCCTCTGTGAATCACATATAGGAGAAAAAAAAAACTGCTGGCAGGCGCACTTTGCCACCGGAGCGGGAGTGAGAAGATGTAACAAGCTGCACAGATGCCAAGGCCAGGCCCGCAGGAGGGGGGGAGGATGAAGAATGTGAAGAGAAAGTTTCCCCTGCAGCTCGTGGTGGAGTCCATGGTGAAACAGGTGTCCCCCCGAAGCCCATGGATGAGGACGGGGAGCAGAGACAACGATGCCCTGTGAAGATTGATACACGCCTCAGCAGGTTTGCCAAGGGACTTGTGACTGCGGGGGACCAGGCCGGGGGGTCTGGACCCGGATGTCAGCACCCTATAGAGGGGAGAGTCCTGCTGAGAGGCCTGTGGTGAGGGGATGACTCCCCGATAGAGAGGACTCACGCTGCAGAAGGTCGTGGACACGACTCTCGCGTGGGTGGGACCCCACGGTGCC